>JANTPZ010144053.1:0-13172 GCA_025593235.1 Vachellia pachyceras | reverse complement strand
GAAACTGTCAAATAATAGAAGGGTTGACGCAGTGACAAAATCAAAGTGCAAGGATTGAAAAGCATAGAACCCGAAAAAAGAGAGTGCATAAATCACAAGTTAGAGGATAACCACAACTTTTCAAGGCTTCAACAATCCAAGACAACTTCACTAATGTCAAGAATACAAGCTTCATGGCAAATTAAGTTGACCAAAATGAATCACAATGAATAATCCCTCTCAAAGGATGTATGTCTCTCAACTCTCAAGTGTTTAAGGCAACGTGTTTCACTCAATTTCCGCCTATCACAACCTCACTGCCATAGGCTTGTCTAGCTTCTAAATCGTCACCTCTCATGCAACATGCAATGCACAAATCAAAAAGACTTTTATTTAGGTTCTAATGGGATCAAGGTAAGAAAAGAAAGGGTATAAAGATGAGTGAAAACAAATGAATATTTTAGACAATCCAAGAGCATCAATAAACAATATAGGGTAGAATGTATGTGCCCCCTAGGCCTTCTTCCAACAGCATAAGATGAAATGCAACAATCTCACAAGTACCACTTGCTTTTTTAATTTCCTTTTCTTCTTTTTTCCTTTCCCTATTTTCCTCTCTTGGGTTTTTCCAGCTATGCTTCACATTGTCTTCTCTGTTTTTTTCCTCTTGGCTTTTCAACCGTACTTTCCCTTTTTCCTCTCCTGGGTTTTTCCAGACATGCTTCACATTGTCTTCTCTTTGTTTTTTCCTCTTAGCTTTTCAACCATGCTTTGCCTTTTTTGCTCTCTGTTTTCCCCAATTTTTTTCTTCTCCCTCTCTATTTTTTTTTCAGTTTTCATATTTTTACTCTTTCTCCCCTTTCAACTATACACTCCTAATCCATACGCAAAAAAACTTCCCATGACCTTAACAATGCATGACACGCAACATCCTTCCTCCAATAAATGAATGCTCATGAACGTCTAAACTATCCTAACAAGGTGGGGAAGTTGGTTATTTACTTTTCCATGGCTTTGCTTTTCAACAAGGAATGAAAGTAACAAGGCTCAAAGGGATTAACAAGGGATAAAATATATTAAGGTTGGCTTTTGGGTGAATAGCTAATAACCAAATGAATGCCTTTTATCATTTTTATGCATGCAACGCAATTATGGTATCAACAAAGAATCAAGACAAGTTCTAGAGTGAAAATCATGATAGGTCGATTCAAACCAG
The DNA here is from genome assembly GCA_025593235.1 of Vachellia pachyceras. Taxonomy (NCBI): domain Eukaryota; kingdom Viridiplantae; phylum Streptophyta; class Magnoliopsida; order Fabales; family Fabaceae; genus Vachellia; species Vachellia pachyceras. Next base: position 11,977 of record JANTPZ010144053.1, on the reverse strand, counting down.
AAAGGAATCATGTAGGAGGCTCAAATCCTCACCAGGTTAAAGACCATCCATTATAACTCATGAAAGTCAACATCATTGCCATTTACATTCAATCAAAACAGAAGATCCATTATTTTTTCATGTCTAGGCATATCTAAGCCATAATCATCTCAACTTGCAACCTCATATAGGAACTTAATGAAAACCATTCCCCCCAAACTTTTCTGGTCTTCCAAGTTCTTTTTCTTTCCTTTTTTTCTAAAAATGAGAGGCAAATGCACAATTTACTTTCGCCAAGAAAATTGAGTTTCGCTGGAATAAAGGAAACTATGAATGAAGAATTTAACATTGAAACAAGAACCTCAAAATTATTTTATTCGATGTTTTCACTCAGATACAGGAAATGAATTGCAAGTTTACGGCAAGGCAGATTAAACAAAGTTTATGGGGAATAATTTGCCAATATATATTGAAAACGTATTAAACTATATATGACGAGTATAGAGTACCTGATAGAGCTAACCGTCGAGCTGGGAGTTGAGCACCGCAGTTACATTTGTGAAGGGAAAGGGAAATTTAAAGCATTTAAGGTACCTTCAGATGGAAAGAGAAGTGAGAAGAAAAGAGGGGAGCTATTCGAAGGGAAAAGGATGGAAGAATGTAATGTTACCTCTCTTCTCCAGATGAAGAAGACAGTGGGCAGTGACGGAGAGGACCATAGGGGAGAGCGAAGGCTTGAACGAGCATGATTGAGGTCACTGGGGGAACAAAGATGGCAAAGTGAATGGGTGAAACTAAAATCTGGAAATCGAAATGCAATTGAAATATGCTTCACAGTAAATGCTCCAAGGGAGTATTTGAATAAAAGTAATGGGTATTGAAGCGGCGGATCATTTCATCCTAACTGAATCAACTTTTCATGGTCAACAAGAGACGTATACAGGAATGTGAACCGTTCACACATTTTATATATATTATTATTACTACCACTGTTATTATGTTAATCTAAATTAGGAACATAAACGAAATGTCACTGAATGGGTTTTTGGAATTGCAAACAATGAGGAAACATAGACACGTGTGTGTGTTGTTTTGGTATTAGAATTAGAAAGAAACATATTCTTACCCATCAGGTGGGCCCCATCAAAATGCCTGATGTTGGGATCGGATTCCTCGAAGCATCAACAGCGTTCGCTATTCCCAACTCAATTACTCAGCTCTTTATACTACACAGATAACAAAAACGACGAACACTACATTTATCATTGAAATCCTGGTTGGTTCCTAAGAAAATGAATGGATAAATTAGAAGGGGAAAACTTTTGAGAAATTTCAGACATCTCAGACAAACATAAGACAAAGCTTAAAAGCAAAAACATTGAAATATTAATAATCAAATTGCAAATGATGAAGCTTTCACCCGGAATTCTTTGATGTTCTGGTCGTCTTGTTGAGGGTGGGATTTAATATCCACTACTTTCTGTAAATTAAAATAGAGGCCAAACCGATAGATATGAGATGGTAAGGCCCAGAAATAAAAGTACAGAAAGAGAAGATGTCAATGAACCAAAGAGACCCTGGTCAATTTAGTCCTAAGGCTTTAAAATTACTAAGAATGTAAGCCATGGACATAAATGTCATTAAATATAAAGACCAAGGGCAATATGGTCATTAGATAAAAAAGGCCAAACCAGTATTCAAAAGTCAAGTTAAAGCCCACAGATAGAAAGAGCGAAAAAAGTTGATGTAGATGGGCTAGATAACCCAAAGTCAGACCTGGCTCAGCTGGAGAAATTTTATGAGAACTCCACAGTTAAGCGTGCTCGCCCTGGACCAATCTTAGGATGGGTGACCTACTGGAAAGTACGTAAAGGTCATTACACAAAAGATCAAGGGCGACAAAGTCAAGGGTAAAATGGGAATCATGAATAGTTAGATAGTGTAAGGCATTTTGGTCATTAAGAGAAAGTGTATGGGCATTTTGGTGGAAGAATATAAGCCCTTAGATCTCTCTCATTAATCAAGATTAAATCCTAGCCCTTGGATCAACTTTGTGATTTCATTAAAACAGATTTTTCCTCTTCTTTCCTAGCTATTTCTGCACGAAATTCAGCAGGCCAAGAGAAGTGAAAATGGCATCATTCTAAGGAGGAAGAAGAGAGGGAAAATCACAAGAAAATCTAAGGTAAAAGCTTCTTCCATTCAAACCTATACCTTTTCTTGATCCTTGCAACCTCCTCTACCACTTCCATGGATTAGAATTTGGATTAAACCTCTCTTTTTCAAGATTCAAAGTTTGTGTTCTTCAGAGCAAAAGTTAGCAAGAGAGGGATTTAGAACCAATAATCATGTGTAAAACACTCCTTATGTTGGTGTATAGTTTGTTGTTGTTTGGTTGTTGTTTTGAATTTTGGGATTCAAAACCCTAAGGGGTTATGCTGCCAAAATTTCTAATGGATGTAGGAGAGGTGTATTCTGTAATATCCAAAAATTTTCTGCTAGCTGAATTAAATGCTAGTCCGATAATTAGGAAGTGAATTAAAACCCAGAGAGAGACATTTCATAAAGAAAGGAAAGCTATATGCCAGAAGTTGTAAAGTTAGATCTGGCTTGGTGCATGGAGTTCTGTAGGAATTCCAAAGTTAAGTGTGCTTGTCCTGGAATAATATGAGGATGGGAGACCTTATGCAAAGGGACCCATATGTCATTTAATAAAAGACTAAGGGCATAAAGGTCTTCTAGTGTTAAAAACAAGGGTAAAATGGTAATTTTCGAAAAATAGAGAGAGTAAGGGTAAAATGGTAATTATGAGAATATGGAAGTGTTAGAGAGGATTTGACCAAGAGGGGGGTGAGTTGGTCAGATAAAAAATTAGCATTTTAACAACACAAAGATAAACTAATGTCACCGAGAGTAAAGGAGAATGATGAACACAGTAATTTATCCTGGTTCAATCTTCTTGACCTACGTCCAGTCCTCAGAGCTCCCATGAGATTTCCAAATCCACTATCAATAATCAGCTGAGGCTTTACAAGCCTGTACAATTTGGGAATCCACTCCCCCTTTCTCTTTTCACTAAAACAGAGTGACACACTCTCTGTTTCTATCTCACTTTTAGTCCAGTAGACTCAAGGTCCCGACCTTGAGTTTCTCACATATTTACAAAGTGTTTTTGCTAAAGGAATCTCTCTCAAAAGAGTAGGTGGATAATAATGAAGCACGTAATGAAATTTTGAAGAAATACAGAGAATGAAATAAATAGCATTAAATGCTCAGAGTATTCATTGTTTTTTCTGTATTGAATGCTTCTCCTTTTATAGTTGAGAGTTGATGAGGTGTCCGTTAGACTTCATTAATATCCGTTACTCTCAGCAATGATAATCTGAATCTTCATTAATGGCATTTAATGCTGCTCAGTGAAATAGTGGCGAAGTTTGCAGATGAATGTTAATGTCTCCGAGTTTCAAATCTTGCATGTGTTTTATTCTTTGTTTAATGTTTCAGACTCCTGTATTTATGGGTGCAGACAATATTCAAAATGTCGTTACACAGATAAGAAAAGTAGGTGAGTAAAGTAGATACATCTTGTCAGTAATAAAATCTATCAGAAAAGTATAGTGCTCGAGCATAACGTAGCTAATGCTTGAGTGTTGCTTGATTATTTTCAAAGAGAAATTCAATGCTTTGATGCACTGCTCGAGTATTTTGTGAAAATGTTTGAAAAATAATCAAATACTCGAGTAAGAAATTACAATGCTTGAGTATTAATAATGCTTCGTAAGATTGTTCGAGCATTCTGTGCAAGTGTTGAAAAATATGGGTTTTGAAGAGTCACAATACTTGAATGCTAGATCTTAGTGCTCGAGTATTAGGAATGCTGGTAGTGAATGCTAGAGCATTTTCAGAGAGTATTAGTAAAAAGTGAAAATTTTCAGCCCGATGCTCGAGCATTGACAGTGTTTGCAGTCAATGCTTCCAGTGAAGAGTGAAAGGACACAATACTAAAGTACTGCCAAACTGTGCTCGAGAATTGGCTCTGCTGGAAGCTTTTACTTGAAGTACTGCTTGACAGTACTGATAAAAGACTCAATACTCAAGCACTGCATTACCAGTGCTCGAGCATTGGCTGTGCTATCAGCCAATGCTTGAAGTGCTGTCTGACAGTGTTGTGAAAAAACATTCAACACTCGAGCAGTGAGTTTTAGTGCTCGAGCATTGACCATACTTTCAGCCAATGCTTTGAGTGTTGATTGGTAGCACTTTCAGAAATCTCAATGCTCGAGTACTATAAACCTAGTGCTCGAGATTGGCTCTACTGTCAGCCAATACTTGCAGTACTTCATTGCAGCATTATTTGTAAGCCCTGTTTTTGCCTAATGCTCGAGTATTGACTTACAATCATTGGCTCTACTGTCAGCCAATACTTGCAGTACTTCATTGCAGAATTGTTTGTAAGCCCTGTTTTTGCCTAATGCTCGAGTATTGACTTACAATGCTCGCGCATTGGCAATACTTCCTACCAATGCTTGAAGTGTTCCCTGAGAGTATAGTTTAAAAATTATTTTCAAAACATAATGCTCGAGTATCAACTTCCAATGCTCGAGTATTGACAACACTTCATGTCAATACTTGAAGTATTGTCTGGAAGTACTGACTTTTATTAAGTTCAAAACATACAGTGCTGGAGCATTGAATTCCAATGCTCGAGTACTGTCAATACTTTGACAAAAACACTCGAGTATTTTCATGAAGCATTGAATTAAAACTCTACACTTAGATTTCAAATCACATTTTTAATTTCTTAAATTCTTTCTAACACATAAATCATTTTATTTTGTTATGATCAAAGCAAGGTATCAACATTATCCCCCATTTTGATGATGACAAAACCATAAATCAACAATTGAAAAAAATAAACCAGAGAGCATAGTATGAATCAGAGAGCATAATAACCATGTAATGCATAAAAACTTAATTGCCAAAGTTCATACAATCAAAGGTATTTTAACAAGAGTACAAAAGCAGTTAAAAAGAAATTAAAAACAAGTTTATCCCAAAAGCCAAGAGCAACAGATTCTAATTTCGCTCCCCCTTTTTGTCATAAAAAAAGGGTTACTGAGGAGGAGAGGAAGGTATATCAAGAGTGGGCTGAGGGTCAATAGAGGAGTCAGAGTGAGCCATATAGGATACTGGAAAAGCTGGAATAGGCTGTGTGATCCTTGCTAAGCCATAAAATGTAAATTTAGATCATTAGTTAGCCTTGAAAATGGATCGAGAATATTAATTTTGATTTCCAAGGATTGTATAGTAACAACCCCAGGGTCGTTCTCATTGGAATCTAGTCACGTACCAATATTCATTGGCTTGTGACTATGTTTGTGATGCAAATGCAAACGGTTTCTTAATTCAAGATAAGCTTTGTACCTAATGCAACTACAAAAATTAAAACTTGTTTTTAGCATTTTCAAGTGGCAAAGAAAAGTAAGGCAGATTTGGATTGAAAAAGGAGTGTTATGGTGGGTTCCTCTTGAAAATGAATTGGGCCATCATAGTTCGCAAAATATTAGGTAGAGTATCGACTTTCGCACTAAGTTTTCGAAATCACAAACCCTAACAATTCGTATGGGTCTGGAGCGTCATACGATGATCTCCTTCTAAATCCCCACATGACTTTTAGGTCACAAATAACATGCAATGAACTCCATTCCATGAAATCCTTGAAGCGCTCTTAGTGTGTGTACGGAAATCGCAAAGTGACAAAATCAGCTCCATGCATGTTGACTCTAAAACCAAGCACAACTAGGATGATAGAAGAGAACAACAAGACTTCATTGAATAAGCAAAATGAACTCCATTTTACTTTGTCAATCACAAAACAACTCAATACACAATAATCCAAGTTTGGCTCAACCGAGACCAAGTATTTACATACAAATCACAAAGTCCAACTCGGATTCTAAGTAATCTATAATGTAAATACAGATTGAAAGTAAATACTCCCCTTTCGGCACTTCAAACTCCGGCTAACTCCATCTTCAAGAGGATGGAGATGATCAGCTCCTCATAGATGATGGAAATAGGCTCTGAATGGATGAGTAAAGCATGATGAATGGATGGATGGTGAAGGAAATGGGTGAAGGTAGGGTTTTGAGAGTGTGTAGATGAAAGAAAAGATGAGATTGTGTGTGTTCTACCTGCCTTCCTCAGTCTCCTCTTCTTTTTCGAAAATGACTTAATTTGGCATTATAAACCGTCATGGGTCGGATCTCTAAAGCTGGATCGGGTTAATTTCCATCTGGAGTAAAAATCTGGTGCTGATACGCGATATTCGCCGCGGCTAACTTGTGGTTCGCCGCGGTGAACCTCTCCCGAGAGTTCTTTGTCTGCTTGATTGAACTTTGGCCGCGGTGAACTGTGATTACGCCACGACAAAATTATCCAGAGCTACTTCCCTTGCCTTTTGCATGGAATTCCTAAAATGAAATAACAAAACTTTGGCAGTATCATTTGCTTAAGATGGAATTTAGGCATAATAGCATCATTATTCATGGCACATGAACCCAAAATTGCATTAATCCAAATCAACAACTCCTAATCTCAACTTAAGCACAAAAAGGTCATGTATGGGCCAAAATTGACTCTAAGACTCTGGAAATTCAAGAAGAAAACTAATACAATCAAGGATCAATCACTGTGACTCAGGATTGAGAATGGAAGAAGAGAAGTCTATCATGGCAAGCACAACATCAGTAGGTGGATCCTCTGGAGAATGAGAAGGAGGATGAGGTGGAGGTGGAGATTAAGTTTTAGGAGTAGAGGTAGTTTGAGAGTCTCTGATAAACTGTTCTATGGAAGATACTCTGTTGTCCAACCCTTCCACAGACTTCTGCAAAGTGTCCACTGTACCCTGCAAGGAGTCAAATTTCTGCAGCAAGGTATCTTTAAATATGATAAGATCCTTGGATAAGGATGTTATACTGCAATATCCAGAGTCATTCCAGTGAAGTGATCCCCTGTAGCCTGCAATGCAATCTTAAGATAGGCCTCAGTGTTGGCCCTGAAAGTGGCCACAAATCCCTCACTCATTCTTCTAAATTCAGTCTTCAAGTAATGCTGAATAGCAACATTAGCAAAAGAGGGAGCAGAATGGCTATGAGGTAGTGCAGATGATTGTGCTTCATCATGTCCCTATGTAGCAGCAGATGTGGTCCTTCTCTTTTTCTTCTTGGCCTCAACTTGTGGATGCTCAATATCTATGTTCATCCTATGAAGATGAGCTTCTCCAAACAGATTTGGCTGAACTACTTTATCCCGGATGTGCCAAATTTTGAGGCTTTTCAGAATGAAGGATACCAAACAAGGATAAGGCACTGTCATTCTCTTTGATCCTGAGTGCACAAACCTCCACATTTCATCAAATATCATGTCTCCTATATTTCTCTTCTCCTTCTTCATTATTCTTGCCATATTACGATAGTCCATGAAAGCAAAGCGAGTATAATTACCACTTTTATACAATATACATCTAGAATAGATGTAGTGAATAACTCTTTATAATAGTGGCATGGCAGAAGGTTCAATTGATAGAATGCCAGTAAAAGACTCACCAGGCCTCAGTAAACCAAAAATTTCTTCCTTGGTCAAAGTGGATAATGTTTCAACATAGTCATTTGTGCCAAGGAATCCATTCAAAATCTCAGAAGTAATGGACATTTCTATGCCTCTCATTTTAGTAGCCATGGAATAAGAAATAATCTCTCCTTGATTATTTGTCATAGAAGTTTAATGCATATTGTTGTAAAAGACTCTGATTATCTCAGGACAAAAATTATCCTTAATTTGAATCAGGGGCTTATAGTGCTTAAGAAATTCTGAAACCTTAATCCCCATCTTATCAATTTCCTTAAGATCCACATAAACAGCAAGACACAAAGGTCTATTCTTCAATTTTTCTTCATAGATAGAGGGGTTAGAAATAAATACTGAGGAGGTGTTGAAGCCTTCTGGTGCCTTTGGAAGTTCAGTACCCTTCTTCTTCTTCCCTCTACCTTTTCCTTTTACCTTTCCTTTGGATGATGTAGCAACCACTTCAGGGGTAACTGTAATATCCATAATTTTTATGCTAGTTGAAATAAATGCTAATCCGATAAATAGAAAATGAAAAGAGAAATCAGAGGTAAATAGTTTATAAATAAAGGAAAGTTATAGCCAGAAATTGTAAAGTTAGAACTGGCTTAGTGTATAGAGTTCCGAAAGAATTCCAAAATTAAATATAATTGCCCTAGAATAATGTGAGGATGAGAAATTTATAGAAAATGACCCAAAGGTCATTTAATAAAAGACCAAGGGCATAAAGGTCTTTTAGTATTAAAAGTAAGGGCAAAATGGTAATTTTGCAAAAAGTAAAGAACGTAAGGACAAAATGGTAATTATGAGAAAGTGAAAGGGCATTTTGGTAATTAGTCAAAGTCAAAAGTCAACTTTTGACCAAAAATTTTCAGATGCCCAATGATAGAGCCTGACTCATGGATCACAACCACGAAACACGGATTTTCCAAATTCAATTTAGATTTTTATTTATATAATTTTGAAGTGCAAAAAGGGAAAAATAATTATTTAAGGTACAAGGAGCCCTCCAAAAATTTAGAGAAAAATATGGAAAATCCAATGAATTTTATAGTATTTAATAAAATTATTATCCAGTGTACGATTAAGGCGATTTTCCCGAAAATTTGGAAAAATACCCAAAAATCCCCGAAATATAATTATTTCAAAAATTAATTTTGGACAATCTAGAGGGAATTTTGGAAAAAGAAAAAGGGCTAGAGAATCAGTGAAAAATGTAGTATTTTTCAAGACCCTAATAGAATTTTGCTCTCCGATTGTACGTTTTCAGGGATTTTGGACAGGATAAATTAATCTTGTAAAATTTGATAAAAGTAAAGGGTATTTTGGGGATAATAATTTTGTTAAATTCAAGATGAAATTATGGAGATTAAATGAGAAATAAAATATCTCCAGAAAAGTAGAAAAAGATTTATCGGAATAAAGTTAAGTTTAACAGTAAAAAGTGCAATCGGTAAAAGTATCCGAATGGAATCCAATTTAGTTAAAGTAACCAGATTTTGATCCCCCATTACAAACATAATTATCAGCTTTTTGAGGGCTAAAGATAGGTTGACAAGTGGCACATGTGTGGCACCATCTTAGCCCTTAGATCACACATAATAATTAAGACTCAATCTTAGCCTTTCATCCCATTAAAGCTTGAATTAATAAAACAATAATTCCCCTCCATCTCCAGCCCATTTTGCACGACTTCTTCAGCTGGAAATGGAGAAGCAAGTGACGCCATGGAAGCACCACAAGAGAAGGAAAAATTTCAAGAATTCACAAGGTAAGAGACTAAAGCACCCAATCACATACCTTTTCTTGATCCTTGTGATCTCTTTACCTATTCCATGGTTTAGAATTTTGATTAAACTCCTCTTTCTCAAGATTCAAAGTTTGTGTTCTTGAGAGCGAAAGTTAGAAAGAGGGGGATTTAGAGCCAATAATCTTATGCAAAACACTCCTTGTGTTGTAAGGAGTAAATTGGTGGTTGTTTCATTGATTTGTAAATTTTGGGATGTCAAACCCTAAATTCATATTTGATGTAGAAGAGTTATATTCAAGCTATATAATCCATGGAAATGAGTTTGGGATCAAGAATATGTTGGTATATGTGTTGGAAGTTTGAAAAATCACAATATGGCATTTATGTGTGTGATTTCGGTCTGACCTGGAACCTGAGGAAGATGAATTGTTTTGATGATTTTGATTCTTCCAATGGATCCAAAATGAGTTTTTGTGTAGGGTATAAGTGGTCCCAAGTTTATGGAAGCATTAGAAAAAGTTAGAGACAACTTGATGTTTTAGGGTTTTAGGAAATTCAAGAGAATGGTTAACGGAATTCTATATTGTTTCTTGCATGGGTAATGGCATATGTTTGATGGCCATTATGTTGTCCATTTTGTAGGCAAGAATTTAGTTCAAGAGGTGAATTTTCAAGTGATCCAAGGAGATTACAAAGTAAAGAGCAAAGTTAAGAAATAAAGGTGGCAAAGATTCCTAACTTTACCTAACAATGTTGTGAAATTATTCTAATGATGTGCATGACTTTATGACATTGTGGAAATGTGTTTATGAGTGATATTATGCTATGGCCATATGCATTGATATGTGCTTGGTACACATTGCATTGTGTAACATTAATTCCTAAGTTTAAAGCATGTCATGCTAATTTTCATTTATGTTAGTAAGCTTTGCTATTGAGACTTCCAAAAATCTCACCCTCCCCCCACTAACCATTTCTAGGTACAAGTTCATCAAAGGGTAAAGAGAAGATTATTGAAGCATGAAGCTAGTTTTATGATGACTTTTTGGAGGATGTTTTGAATATGTATTATTATGATATTTTAGTTTCAAGTTTATATGTTGTTATGTAACTAAACCTCTACTAAGTGATGTTCATTAAGAGGTGAAAGCATGCTCTGAACATGAGATAATGCAAGTTTAATTATGAGTAAACAAAGGAAATGAACAAGCATGCCTAAAGAAAGAAAGTAGTTAAGTTGTGAAGTGTAAAAGTAGTTGTAAAGTTATTCAAGACCCCAACTTTAGGCTAATCTTAAACAGAGCAAATGAACTCCAAATGGGATGAAATTTTACAGAAACATATTTCATATTGCAATCTTTAAAACAAGCCAAAGAACATTGAATTTTGAGTTTTGTACAGAAAGTTATTAAGTTCCAAAGTTTGAAGAAAATCACTGAAAAACCTGGGATAATAGAAAAATGACCAAATGAACAGTGCTTTTTCATGAATTAAACTGTATCATTTGGGTAAGTAAATGACTCAATGAGTATTTTTCCCTTATAAAGGAACTTTCAAACTTCAAATAGAAATTGGAAACACTCAATTTCGATTTTTCTATAATTAGTTATGAATTTTCAAAGTTGGTCCAAAATGCAGTGAATAGTAACTTTCAAAAACTTGAAAGTTTTCAAAGTAAACTATTTGGACATTTTAATCACTTTGAGATTTCCCATTGCTTCCAAATCAATATTTAATGAAGCTAAGGGTAAAGTTAAGGTATGTGATGTAGCCATGTTAGTATTAGTTTTCTGTTGGAATTTCCAGAGTTTTAGAATCAAATTTAGTCCATACATGACCCTTTTATGCTTAAATTGGTATTAGGAGTTGTTGACTTGAATTAGCGTAATTTTGGGGTTATATGCCATGAATAATGATTTATTGTACCTAAATTGCATCATGAGCAAATGATACTGCCCATATTTGCTATTTGATTTCAGGAATTCTGCAAAAGAAGAAGAAAAGCAGCTCTGGGAAATTTCACCGCGACCAAATTAAATATACGTCACGACCAAAGTTCCAGCATCAGCAAAAACAGCTCTCTGGATGTTTTCGCCGCGGCATAAAACAAAGTTAGCCGCGGCCAAAGTTTAAGCAAGAAGACGTCGAGCTCTCGGGAGAGTTTGGCCGCGGCTAAAAACAAAGTTGGCCGCGGTGAAAATCGCGTATCAGCACTGATTTTTACTCCAGATGGAAATAACCCGATCCACTCTTCCAAGACCCGACCCGGGACGGTTTAATACCCTATTTAGGGTAAATGTCGAGAGGAGGAACAGAGAGGAGGAAGAGGAGGCTGAAGAAACACACACACCATTTTCTCTCATCTACCATCACCCATTTCTTCCACCATCCATCCATCCACAATGCTTCATCCTTCCATTTGGAGTATGATTCTTACTTCCATGAGGGGCTGAGCATCTCCAACCTCTTGAAGATGGAATAAGCCGGAGTTTGAAGTGCCGAAAGGGGAGTATTTACTTTCAATCTGTATTTACGTTATAGATTACTTAGGATCCGAGTTGGACTATGTGATTTGTAGGTAAATACTTGGTCTCGGTAGAGCTAAACTTGGATTATTTGTGT
>JANTPZ010144052.1:0-16893 GCA_025593235.1 Vachellia pachyceras | reverse complement strand
ATAAACTTGTAGGATAATCGTACGTACGTAAGTACGTGCATAAGCCACGTAGAGCACAGGGTGGGAAAAGTCATGGTCATGCTCCCAGAAGATGTAGATGTGATACCGATAGCAAATGCTACATATACAAACACATACTCTGTTGTATATGCACCAGAAAAAAGAGACCCATGAGCTGTCAAAGCACATGCACCTGCAAGCTGCAACCATTCCTTTCGATTTGACATGCTTCGCGAGATTAATTCTATCGAAGGCAACTTCTATGGCCAGCGTTTATCAAATCTTTCATTAGATTTTCCGTCCATTATCATCTGAGTTCACCTCATCTTTCTCTGGAATTACCTGGAGCGTAGATCTCCCATCTCGCCCTGATTTTCGTCAAGATGATTGACAAAAAATGGGCTCTGGAGGAAAATCTTTCCATCCATCTATACGCTGGTCATTAACTTTGTTGTCTCTGATGCTTTTTAACATCTGTCATGAATTTATTTATTCGTTTTCTCGCAAACTTTTACGAGTGATTAGTAAACCGCTTTCCTAGTACATTCATCCATACGACGGCAATGTTTGGTGTTGGAAAAAAACTCTAACATGGCCTGTCTGTACTAATGAAGATGTATGGATTAATGTTTAATTCTGAAAAAGGTTATATATTATAACCACACACGCTTACGAGTGTGATAGCCGATTGATGCGCGGGGGATAAGCCGGCACTGTGATCCCACCCTTCCATGCTCTCTTTTATCATTCCTTCAGGAAATTGGTCTGTGTTAGTTGCAGCATTAATTGCAACTCTTATTGACTCCACTTACTGCTTGAATTTGACAACGAAGTTGATTTATAACTACCAAATACTAATTAAATAGAGTCCATCTTTCCTGAGCTCGACATAACTTAGAAATTACAAGAATTTACATTTATTCAATTTCTCAAGAATTTACAAGGTCAAAGCCAACAACTTGAAGTTACATAAACCAGAATCAAAATTCGACAAGACCACAAGAAGAACTAACAGGCAGTACACCCTTCATTCCTATGCATCGAATTATACGAAGTGAATTGTTTTTTCAAGAAAACGGTTAAAAGTAATATATTTTATGGAAATACTTTTTTTAATATGCTCTTATTTACAAGTTCTTAAAGTTCATACATTTTATCGGGCTCTGGCATTCTCTCCCTTGGGTTCTCTGCTCCCCCTAAGGCGACTTCTTCATGTGATATGATCGCAGTTCTCTTCCGTGTTCTGATTTTATTGTGTGCGTTCAGCAGTGCGTTCATCAGATTCCAAATACGTTAGGAATCCTACAAATTAAACCCAGTAAAAAAGAGTAAATTTTTTTAGAAGAATAAGGAGGCGGGTGAAATTTACCGATAAAGGGCAATAAGCCTGGAAGTGATACGATGCGATGATATAAGCACAAAAAAGCATACCCCACACTCAGTATTCACTGTTTCGCAAGTGATTCAAATGGTAATTGGGATGTTGGGATCCTAATTCCCCAACCGACAACCCTTTCATTATTTTTGTAAGGTTACATCTGGATTAGCTTCTGAAAGCTAGCTTTAACAGGTAAAATGATAAAAGCAGAAAAAAGTTAACTTTTGAAAAACTGTGGGTTCCTTTGTCTGATTGTTTTGAAAACAGTTTTCTACCTATAACAATGAAAAATAAAAATTTTGTTTGATGAAATATTTTTAGATGAGTGTTTTTAAAACAACTAAAAATAAAACAGTTTTTTAGTTAATCGTTTGTTTTTGCATTTCTTAGTTTTTATTAGCTAAAATAAAAAATCCTCTCCTGTTCATCGTTCGGCTTTTGAGGATGGCTGATAACAAAACCAAAGTTCCGGTGAAAATAATGATTGTGCGGAAAATAGATTACGACCAGAATGGCTGATTTTTCCATATAAAAAGTATCTGATGACAGTAACTTCGTTAAATTCTTGTGATAAATCTTGAAATTTAATACCGCTTTTTATTTCTTAAAAACCAACTATTCTAACGTAAAAGGGTAGTTTCCACCACGCGAAAGACTTGTGAGTTGATCTTTGATATGATTTTTAAAACATATAGAAAGATTTAAGAATATTGCATAAAATATGCTTTATTACTTTATGTTTGGCCTAATTTGTGTGGGATTAAAGTATATGTTTAATACTTCATGTTTATATTAGGTTTCAATGTAATTCATTGATTAAAAAGTGCAATTTTAATTATTTAAAATTAATTAAATTTATTCAATGAAAAATTTTGAATTAGCTAGTTTTAATTTTCATGAAGATATACCGATGGCGTCAAGAACCTATCCGACTAAGTCAGCAAAAAATATGTTCGTTTCCAACCAAAATTTAATCATTAGTCACTATTAAAAAAATCAGGTTTAACGATAAAAAAATAAATTTAACGACGGAAAAAGTCCGTCACTAAATCGATCGCTAATAAGCCGATCGTTAAATTTAGTGACGGAATACATTTCACTGTCACTGCCATCTCCCTCCGTTTTAAATCCCCTCCTCGATCACTCTCACTCATTACCATTCCAACATATATCAACCCGTCAAATTATTTATTTTTGTCGTCCTGTACACCATAACTCACCCTCCATCCCCCCACATTCATTATCTTTTCAAACTTTCCCAAACCATTAATTACCTGCAATAAAAATAGAGTAAATATAAGCTTGTTCAGTCTGCGAGAGCAAGGAGTACACGGAAAATAATGTACAGGAACAAGCTTAATTCATGTCGACATGCATCTGACTTCTAGTATTCGATGCTGTGTGATAGTCCTTCTACCTTTTCCTGCTGATCTTCCCGGCTAGTTCCCCTCTTCAAGTATTATCGTCAACGGCGAGTGTGCAGCCGTGGAACGAGACAAAAAATAATAGGAAGAAATGCGGGGGAAAAAAAAATCTAAACAACTCTTTTAATATTCACACTGCCATGAACAGCCTTATCTTTTCCTTTCGTTTTTGGACCAGAAAAACCAGACCAGCCTCGACCTGTCACGTTTCTAATTATTTAATCCAATTCCACATAACCTGTCTTTTCTTGCACCTATTTATACCCCTGCCTTTGGGCTTCTTACTCCGCAGAATCCACTTGCCTCCGCGTACTTCCCATCCATGGCTTCTGCAGCTACTATCTCCTCTTCTCAGGCCCAAAATGGCCACACCCCCAACATTTCCTGCATCAAAGACTTCGCCGAATCCAACGGCGTTGTATCCATCCCTTCCGCCTACTGTTCCCTCGCCGACCGCCACGATGAAGTCGACGACCAACTCTCTGCTTCCATCCCTGTCATCGACTTCTCTCTCCTCATCTCTCCTGACCCTCAAATCCAAGCCAATGCCCTCTCCCAGCTTGTCAAGGCGTGCGTTGAGTGGGGCTTCTTCATGGTAACTTATAAAACACCTTCACCACCAATACCATCATTATCTTCACCTACAGTTCCCTCAGAGTAACCTTTTTTGGTATCTCATATTTGTACTTGCAGATCATCAACCATGGGATTCCGGAGAGCCTGACACAGGAAGTCATGAACAAATCTTTCGAGTTTCACAATTTGCCCATTGAACACAAGAAGAAGTTCTCCGACGAGGGACTGTTCACGCCAATCCGATACGGCACCAGCTCCCATACTCAGGGAGAGAAGGCTCATTACTGGAGGGACTATCTTAAAGTCACAACTCATCCCGAGTTCAGCTTCCCGGACCAGCCCCCTGGTTTCAAGTGCGTGTAACCTGAGCGCAATCTTCTTTCCTCAATTCTCTTGACCTCTTTATGTCTGTCGCTCTTATTAATTAATACTTGATTTCTTGTTTCTGTGCGCAGGGAGGCCGCATTTGAGTACACCAGAAAAATCAGAGGCATAGTGAAGAATTTGCTTCAACAAATAGCAGTGAGTTTAGGGTTAGAGCCCAATGCCATCGTGAAGTGCTCGGATTTTGATTCAGGGTTTCAGAAGTTCCAGGTGAACCTGTACCCTCCGTGTCCCCGGCCAGACCTTGCCTTAGGGCTGCCCCCTCACACTGACAATGGCTTCTTCACCCTCCTCACCCAGAACGGCATCTGCGGCCTTCAAGTCAAGTTCAACGGCAAATGGGTTAACGTCAATCCAGTTCCTAACTGCTTACTTGCAGTCACCGGAGACCAACTTGAGGTATAATTTTTCAATACTGCTTTGCATAATAAAGATTGGTAAGATCGTTATCACTGTAATCTACGTGGTGATTCCGAAATTGTAAGGCTTGTGTGGCCTGGGGATGGTGGTTTAATAATTGGTGTGATATAACTGTGGGAGCAGGCAGTGAGCAACGGAAGGTACAAGAGTGTTTGGCATAGAGCAGTATTAAATGCGAGGAAGACGAGGGTGACGCTAACAGTGGCAAATGGGCCAGCACTGGAGAACGAGGTAGGGCCAGCACCAGGGCTGTTGGAGAAGGAAGAGGCAGAGTTCAAGCGCATCAAGTACAGAGACTACGTGCTCCTTCAACAGGAAGCTAGGTGTGCTGAGAAGAGAGCCCTAGATGACCTTCGCATCATTGACTCCCCTAATTGATCTCTTCGGAGTTGGGGTCGGCTCTTTTTTTCATTTCGGCTATCGTTTACGTTAATTAAGACGTGTGTTAGGTGTCATATTATAGGGCCGTGCTTTTATTGTTGCTGAATAAAGTGCCACGTCCATATGCCCCATGCAAGTTTGTGATGTGGTCGGACGCATATATTGTACTCTATGATTTTGCCTGTTCGTCTTTCATCAAATCGGAGAATAATAAAATCTTTATGGAGTCTTCATTTCATATCCGGGCTGGTTTCTGATGCTATTGGAACCCAGATGTTTCGAGACCAATATTGTACCAGTACCTTTTAAGTTTTACTATTTGAATAGTCAAGCCCAGAATTAAGTTATGCAGCTCAAGTGATAATTTTCAGTGGCCATGGGTAGGTTAAGAAGTCACGGGACGATGACATGTGCCGTGATGTGGATGTTAAAGGTTAACCATTGGGTTGCGTTAAAATTTAATTCTTTCTCGAGTTCTCTTCTTAAATGCACACTGAATCATAGGTGTTTTATTACAAATGAATTCTGTGTGCGAAACGACAAGCATCGGAAATTTCAAATTTGCTTTAAGGGAAGGACGAGTAAATATTTCAATGCACCTATTTATCTTATTTAGGTATAACTGCTTCACAAAAGTAACAAAAAAAAAACCTTAAATTTTATTTACTTTCTCTTAAAATTTCATGAATTTTCAACTCTATCCTACTAAACATGCAATGTACCACATGGAAATAAAGCCAAGAAAATAACAAATGAACGATGCTGCTTACCTTCGTTCTGTGATGTAAAGCCAAATTGATTTTTTAAGAGGGATTAAGGAAGTTAACCAATAACAAATGTATTTACAATTTTTTCTAATTAAAATAATTTTCTTTATTATAAACTCATATATAATACAATAACATGTTTAAGTATTTCAGAATAATGTTATGATTAAGTTATTAATTTGTTTGTCTATTTTAATATCTAAAATATAAATCAATACCGAAGGTATTGCCGTTTTACGCTCATAGAAATTTGAAGACATTGAACCCATTTAGAAATGCGGTAGAAAAATACTTTTACTATTTACAAGGTAAACGTGTGAAGATGATTATCTCATTTTGTGGGAAGACATTATTAAACGTATATTTAGTTTTTTCAAAATATGATTTCAAATAGGACGATTACGTATAAATACGATCAACACAGATCTTTTCTTCCTATCCTGAAAAAAGGGAAGCATAAGTACGGTATACGTATCACCTCCCCCCTCTTAATTGCGGATTGACTCAGGGTAATTTACAGTTTATTTCACTGTGCTTAAGCAGAAGAAAGTTTTTACGACATTTCTAAGGGACATAACACCTATTTGAATTAAGGTTGTGAAAGTTAGTTTATATATAGATAACCGGTAATCTGTAAAACACTTTGATGTATCATTCAGATTGCGACTTGGCTTTATTACATGATTACTGCTAGATACGATTAAATTGTACAAATATGATATACGACTTGACGAGTTCAAAACATATTTTAGGTCTAATAGCCCGTTAATAAGTTTGCAAAATTCAGTGTTTAATAACTTCTTTTTTAAAAATATATTATAATTAAATAAAAAGCTCATTATTGACAGAACGCATTATAAACTTGTGGAAAAAAGTGGAGAGGCATGTTTTGAAAGGGAACGTCCCTGAGATGTTCATCTGATCTCATTCTTATTTTTAAATAATAGTATTTTCAATTATAAGATTGATCCCTTCCATAAGAAACAATTATGATTTATTTAGAAAGTTAATGAATTCATTTTTAAAATTTTACCCCAATTTTATTACATGTATCTCCCATATATGTTTTTTTCCGAATAATAACCTCTTCTCTTTCTTCCCATTCATTTCTCACATCCACCATTTTCATATAAACAAGGGTATGGTTCCAAAAGAAGTACACATTTACTCTTTTTTAAATAGTAACAAGCAAGAAGCTATTTTGTACGTAATTAGGATGGTTATTTTTTATAAAGAAATAAAAATAGAAGGAGCTAAAGATACGATATATTGGAGGGGCGATGAAGAAGTAAGAGCATACATGTGAGGGAGCGAGGGAGGGAGTAATCTAATGGCTCTTGCTGGAGTGCGTGACGTTGATCTCTTTCACATATTTACTTTGATTTATGTAGAAGTAATTATCCACCGCTTTACGAAACGGACTCATATTTAATTCAATTTAAAATTTTAAGATAAGTTTTATAACCGGACCGCCTTCTTGTTCTTTAGGGAGTTAAAAGTGATTTTGTTTTCAGATCTGTGAGTGCACTCTTTCAGATATTTTTAAAAATAAAAGCATGGGGTGTCATTAAAATGTAAGCCCCATTTTTTATTTCGTTGGAATTGATCTGAAGGAATAGAACAGAGGGATGGGGAGAACAGGCGGGCAGGCCCGGTGAGTGAATGTTAGTACACAGCCTCCACCAATCACCAACCGGTCGGTGGTTGTCGGTCGCTGTTCCTTCTGTATTAATGGGGTCTCTGTGCGAGCCCCGCGCTCTGATCCGGCAGGCCCAACCCCCACTTCCCTCATTTACTCCCCGATCCACTTCCAGCTCCGTACCCACCCCAATCGTTGCGGTGAGATAATCATAATTAAATATGAATTTTCAGTCCAGTCTGAATCACTTATGAATTAATCCAAACACTCCAGCGTTTGCCTATCACTTATATACACACACTCGTGTACTCAGTTACCTGAATCACCCATGGGCTTCTCATATCTCTACCGATCATGTCACTGCTGCGTAAAATCTGCTTATTTTTAAGTAATTATGGATATATACACGTTGTAAAATGAATATGGAAAGATTAATTCTCCCGGGAAGAGAGAGAGAGAGAGCCACGTGGTGGGAGCGGTGAAATAAATAGATGGATCCATGTGGTGATGACATGGGGAGTCATGATTGACTTGATGGCCACGCGGGGTGTTTAATGAAGGCGGGCAGCGAATTAAATGTGAGGATTGAGTGTGTGCCGGTTCTGCATGGGCCCCACAACCCATGCATCGTGCTGCCCATCATCCTCCTCCATCGGTGATGCTGCTTTTGGATATGACTACCAAAAGGGGAAAAATCACAAATAAAAAAAGTTTATGTGATTCTACCAGAAAAAGGAAAAAAGTTCATTTATTCGTTGCCAACCCATCCCCTTTGGCGGTGCAACGTTGTGCATCTACTTATACACATTTCGTACACAGTCAGCTTTCATCGCCCAAACATCTTCAAAGGCAACCATGTCTGGCCCAGCTGCAGTTTCCTCAGCGGAACCCCAAAAGCTTCACCCTTCCGACATTTCAAGCATCAAGGACTTCGCCGAATCGATCGGCGGCTCTCCCATCCCTTCCACCTATCACTCCATCACTGAACGTCGCGATGACGTCGCGGATGAGCTTGCTGCTTCCCTCCCTGTCATCGACCTCTCTCTCCTCAACTCCCCGGATCCTCTGATCCACGCCGACGCCGTTCGTGAACTTGGCAAGGCCTGCCAAGACTGGGGCTTCTTCTTGGTAATTTCTCAGCCTTTTTTCTGACTCATTCGATCCATACGTCGTATAGGGAGTTAATTTCCTGCTTTGCTTTCTAATTTCAGCTCAAGAATCACGGCATTCCCGAGAGCCTGATGGAGAATGTGGTGAAGAAGTCTCTTGAATTTCACAACCTGCCATTTGAAGAGAAGAACGAGTTCAACGACGAAGGTATGTTTGCACCTATTAGATACGGCACCAGTGCCCTTCCTCACGGAATAGGAGAGACTGTTCATTACTGGAGAGATTATCTAAAGATCACAACTTTTCCGGAGTTCAACTTTCCCCACAAGCCTCCTGGTTTCAAGTATGTTCAGTTGTTCGTAAAAACCCTCTTCGTTTCCTCCCTTCTTCCATCTCTCTTTGTTAATGCCTCGTCTATCTTTTATGGATGACCTTTCTTTGATTTTGCAGGGAGGTAGGCTACGATTATAGCCGGAAAATCAGAAATGCAGCGAGAACTCTGCTTCAAGGGATATCAGAGAGTCTAGGATTAGAACCCAATAGCATCATTGAGTCTACAGATTTTGATTCTGGATTCCAAAAGTTTCAAGTGAATTTATACCCACCCTGCCCCCAGCCAGACCTGACCCTGGGACTGCCTCATCATACCGACAATGGATTCTTGACCCTGCTCATCCAAAATGGAATCGGAGGTCTTCAGTTGAAGCACGACGGCAAATGGGTCAATGTCACTCCTCTGCCCAACTGCGGCTCCGTTTGATTTACCCGTTTTATCAACGGATGCGCTTACCGAGACATTTTTCCTCTCACATAAACCACCTCGGAATCTGTGTCCGTTTTCTCAACGGGCTATCCAAACGGAGCCGCATCGTTGTCAACACCGGCGATCAACTCGAGGTTTCTCCTGCTTTAATAAAGATGTTTTTTTTATTAATTATTATTTTTGAGTTACACTGACTATTAGTGATTGAAATGTCAGATTGTGAGCAACCGAAGGTACAGGAGTGTTTGGCACCGAGTGGTAGCGAACGAGAGAGTGACGAGGGTAAGTCTTGCGTTGGGGAACGGACCACCATATGACAAAGAAATCGGACCTTTGCCGCAGTTGTTGGAGAAGGAAAAGCCAGCGTTCAGATGCATCACCTACAGAGAGTTCCTTAAGCTTCAGCAGAAAGTGAGATGCGATAATAGGCCCAGAGGGTTGGAAGAGCTCCGAATCAATCCTCAAAACTAATGCAGTTTCCCACTATCCTGCTTAATTGTACCGTATTCGGACTGTTCATTGTTTTCACGTAAAACTATAATTCAGAGTTGTCTGGTTTTTAAGTGCAGCGAGTGACAGTGAAGGTCTTGTTATGTTAAAATAATTATATTTATCAAATAATAATATATGCTGCTTTGCGATTTAGATAAACAAGCATATAATTGTCTGAGTTAATCTATTTTAAGTGATTTCATTGAATCATGAAATAAATTTTATTTGAAGTTACATAGAGTATTTTTTAAAGTGATTTTGAAGATTCTCAAATAATCAGTTATCCCTGATCTATCATAACTACTTTTACATTCAATCAGACGAGCATGGGAGAGAAATTCTGGGTCCTGATCCCAACTATTTAATATGTCAGCGCTTAGGCTGTGGGGTTTTATATTGGACCTGTTTGGTAATCATGAGCTTATTTTCATAAGCACATTTAACAGTACTTTTCTGTAAAACGAGACAATCTCCTCCACATATTTGCCTCAGTTTATGTGAATAAACACTTATAAGTGGTTTATGGTAATTTGCCAAACGGGCCCATTGTTTCTCCCTATCTTAATATTCTAGTCTAGGTATAGGATGAGGATTTGAGAGTAGAAGAAGAAAACTGTATAAGAAATTGAGAGGGGGATAAGTAAGTATATCTCATTTACATGTATATTCAAACACTTTCTACATATCCTTTATTTATAGGCTATCAACCCTTAAAATCTATATATGTTATGGTTAGAACGTTACAAAGGATAAAGAAATGACAATTTTATCCAATTTATTTTGAAAACTTCTTTACTGAAGGAGATAATGATATACCCTTGTTACATCTGATGACGCTAAATAAATAATTCGGGTACATAATATATGTAATTTATTTAAATATGGGGAAATAAATTTTTAAATATATATTTAGTAGTGGGTATGATCGCTGCAAAAACAAATAAAACCGTTGTCGAAACCATCACGTAAAAGGCTGCCAAATAATTGTTGTAAAATACCGTCATCTAAACCGTAGTTTTTTTTTTTTTGGCCAACACATCTAAACCGTAGTTGATTCATGCCACGCATCATATAAATATATCTCTGACTTTTCCTCTCTTTCCCTTCTCTTCAACTTTCTTTAATCTGTAAGATGGACCTAAAGTATTTCATGACATGCCTATCCTTTATGATTTCGCTCCTCAGGTTTGTATTTATTATATCTTTACGTTATTTTAGTTGATCATCTAGTCACCATTTATTTGATAATTGAATTTCTTATTACTTAATTTAGTAATAATTTTTTTAATATATTGATGTTTTATCTTTTTTGTTCAGCTTGTATATATATCTTTCTCATTCATTACATTGTATGTATTGTGTGATTAACAATATTTACTTTGAATTTATCACTTACCAATAATAATTGATATTTTACAATCGAAAATTAATTTGGTCGTTTTTTGAATAATTAAAAAGAATTAAAAAATTTAAAAGCGATAAGAAACCCGCTTTTGCTAGTGCATTCATCCACACGACGGCAGTGTTTGGAGTTGGAAAAAACTAACATGGCCTGTCTATTCTAATGTATGGATTAATGTTTAATTCTGAAAAAGGTTATATATTATAACCACAAACGCTTATGAGTTTGATAGCCGATTGATGCGTGGGGGGTAAGCTGCACTGTGATCCCACCCTTTCACGCTCTCCGTTATCACTCTTTCAGGAGACTGGTCTGTGTTAGTTGCAGCATTAATTACAGCTCTTATTAACTCCACTTATTGCTTGAATTTGACAGCGAAGTTGATTAATTTGTAAGTTGTAACTACCAAATACTAACTAAATAGAGGCAATCTTTCCTGAGCTCGACATAACTTAGAAATATCCTCTTAGAATATCTATAACCTGTAAAAATGTAAGCAGGCGCATAATATTCAATTCAGGTGTGAAAATGCTGGGGACTGATTTAGTTTAATTGATTTTTTCTATTTATCCAATTTCATAAGAATTTACAAGGTCAAAACCAACGGCTTCAAATTACATAAATCAAAATCAAAACCTCTATTCTCTTTCTGCCATGGTTCCCCCTTTCTCTCGGCGTTTCTCTCACTGCAGAAATCTCAGTTCCTGCATTGCAACAGCTCGCAACGGCCAGAGCTCCTGAGAGGGATATCAGGAATCAAAGCTTACCAAACCAACAAACTTCCCGCTTTTCAAAGTACTTAATTAATTCAGGTTGAGTGTTGGCAAGGAATATAATGGGAGGATTTGAAAGAAAACCGGAGGCCACGTTGACAGACGAAATCACCAAAGTTTTTCTTTAGCTCATATGATCAATGATGAAGAAAAATGTATTCTTAGAAAATATTAAAAAGGCCCGGAAGAAAGGATTCCTAGCTGAAGATTTTCTCGGTCAGGAATCTAAAAGAAAGCCAAGAGAAAGAAAAAAAAGGTTTGGAAGCAAAAGCAGGGAACGATGTTTGAGAGATGGAGACGGGAGGTCTGACGAGTGAAAATGAAGCTTTGCGACAGACTTGAAAAAAGCCCCCTCTGCGCCTCCATGTCATCATCCGTTCTCTTTGGCTGTTGCTGGTGTGTGCGAGTACCAAGCGCCGTCCGACGAGTGGAGGAGATCTCCGACATGGGTGAGGTTAAAAGAGAGAAACGAGGATATGGAAATCATTTCCATCGGTCTGGAGATAGGAGAGATGAATTCAACCATTTTTGGTTGAATCGACTTCCATCTGAAAATGGAACCACGCAAATCAAACATGGGAAGAGTATGAATTTAGGTCCAATTCCATTTTCATATAGTCAATTTTATTCATATGCTTGAAGCAAATTGCGTTTTCGAGAAAATGGTTAGAAGTAAAGTTTTTTTTTGAAGAAAATGGTTATGCATTTCTGTGCATAACATTATAAAAAATGAACGATACTACCTAGCTTCTTTCTATAATGTAAAGACAAATTGATTTTTTCAGAGATAAAGAAATTGATTTATATAACTTATAAACTCATAGTATAATAACATGTTTTAGTATTTTAAAATATATGTTATAATTAAATTATTAATTTTTGTTGACTATTTTAATATCTTAAAAAAATTAATACAAGGGGTAATACCACTACTTTCTTACCTACGTTACGTATATTAACTCTGTCCATTAACACCTATTTGAATTAACGTTGTAAAACTAAGTTTATATATAGTTAACCGGTAATCTGGAAAACGCTTTGATGCATCATTCAGAATGCGACTTCGCTTTATTACATGATTGCTGCTAGATACGATTATGGGCTTGTTTAGATAGTCCGTTAGGAGAATGAATACAGATTCCGAGATAAATATGTAAGAGAAATTTTATCTCGGTAAGCAAAGGAATGAATTTTGGGAGGCAATCATCCCCCGAAACAAGCCCTATATTGTACAAATAGGATATACGACCTGGCGACCAACTGATAGTCCACCAGCACAAATCTCTCGACAGAGTCACGTGCAGTACGATCATAATGAAAATGTTTATTATTTTTAACTCCTTGAGTAATTATTTTTGCGTTGATACGATCATAGCACTTTTATATTTCCCATCTGATCCTTCCATACGTAAGAGGCAGCCAACTATCCCCGCATGTATGTGACTTCATGAAATTCTTAGCCTTCTTTTTCATTTTTTTATTACTTAAGAATATTCTTCGGTTTAATCATAAGCGGAACGGAATCTATGAATATACTCTCATCCTTTTCTTTTCATCAATGTAAGATCAGTTTTAATATTTTTTTTAGAACTATTATTGTAATTTTATATAAAAAAATACATAATAATTTTAAAACAGTTGAAATTTGACCCAAAGAACTTACAAATACGAGCTGTTGTAAAAACTATTTTGCAAAGTATATTTCAAGAAAAATTACCTGAATTTTAAACTGTCGTCCGCAATTTCAAACCCCTCGATTGTTTCTCTTCCTTTTGTAATTGCATATACGCACAAAATGCCTCTAATAATGTTGACTCCAATGAAAAGATACACTTGTTTTAACAAAAAAATAGATAATAAATATTGCAAAACAGAATAAGTTTATTTTAATTCGTAAAATTATTTATTTTGTTTGTAAAAGACGTATTCCCCTTTACCCTCGAGCCCTGCATGGTGCATCTATTTATATTATAGCCTTGATCTCCATTCATCACTCGCAAGATTTCTCTCCCTCTATCGTCCTCCTCCGCCTCCAGAGTACCCATTTCCTTCCTCCTTTCGTCCCATGGCTCCACCAACAGCTGCTCCCAATGCGCTTCTTCCTTCCGAAATCTGCAGCATCAGAGACTTGGCTGAATCCCTCGGCCTCGCTTCCACCCCTTCCACCTACCACTCCCTCCCCGATCGTCGCAACGAAGTTGCGGTTGACGGCCTCGCCGCTTCCATTCCCGTCATTGACTTCTCCCTCCTCACCTCACGACTCTCAGCTCCATGCTCATGCCTTCCAACAATTAGCCAAAGTCTCCGCCGAGTGGAACTTCTTCATGGTGAGCACCTGGTTTCCGATGACACTTGCTATATGTCATCGAGCAATGGTGAACTCAAGAGTGACGAGAATTTCACTCACGATGGGGAATGGACCACCACCGGAAAAAGAAGCGGGACCCATCCCTGAGTTGGTGAAGATTGAAGAAGGAGGAGCCAGTTTTCAACGGACCGTGACAATAAAGTACAAGGAAAGGACTACATATTACTTCAGCAGGAGGCTAGATGTGCTGAAGCCAGGGCCCTGGATGACCTTCGGATTTATATTCATTTAATTTATCCTGTGTATTTTGTTACCACTGTGCGTTTATTTATCGTTAAATAAGTCATTTGTGTCATGTCATTCTCGAACAGGCATGAGTGGTCCATCAAGTATTGCTATTTGTTGAGTGATGGCCTTTTTATGTTTACTTCATCTGTGGCCTTTGCATTTCGACTTTACATTTTTAGAAAAATAATTGAGAGTTTGTTTGGCACCTAATAACCTTTGCGAAGTTCAAGATAGAACCTAGATTTTGGAAAATAAATTTTATGAGTATAACTTTTACGGATTTTGAGTCAAAAATCTAGGTTTTGAAAATGTGATTGTATTTGGGAAGTTATGATGAGATTAACTTTTACGGATTGAAAGGCAAAAAGTAAGTATGAAAGAAAAAAATAGAGGAAATAGAAAATTTATTAGGAGAGAGGGTGTGATTTGACAGGAAAATAAATTTTTCAAAATCTACGTTTCAAATAGAGGTTTTACCTTTAAAATAACTTTTCTGAAAAATGTGAGTACTTAGATAAAATCGAGGTTTCACCAAAAATTTCCCTGAATCCACAAGTTTTAATCCTGGATTCCAGAAGATGCGAGTGAATCTATGGATGTCAGAACTTGCACCATGGGATTGACATTGCAGTCCAAAAGTGACGTTACATTCTCGAATCGGTTTTCAAGTATATATCTGGCGTCCATGAATTGCTCATCGGAAAGCTTATGCTGGCGGACTTTGTGAATGAACGCGGGACTTCTCCTGCCCGCAAGAAATGAGCATGCATGCTAACAGAGAATGAATACTAAAATGTGAACGAATCTTTCCAAAATGTTAAAAATTATCTTTTTTTCATTAAGCATGGACATCCTCGTAGGGGAATAATCACATTGGAGGTATTATCAGACATTAAATGTTTAGAGCTCTCACTGTGAGAATTGGAACGTTGATGGGTTAAGTTGCTGTAGGGATTGACCCCTTCTCGTTGGGCCCAACCTCTGCTGGGGCTTAGTTAATCTCTTATATGGGGGTTCAGTTCGTCAGTAGAAAGGGAGAAGGGGACCAGTTTAATATGTGTTGGACCCAAAGCTACCAAGCGCAGAGGGATGGGCCTAGAGGCAGCATTGGAGTGGGCGCGTGAGGCCCAATGGGCTGAGAATGGGGTCCAAGTGGCGGTGCGCTTCCACTGTGCAACTATTTGAATCCAAGCTCCTTAACATTTGATTCCCGCTCTTCAACAATGCTTACATCCGGAATGGTGTGTGTGAATCAGTTAGTCCATGTACAAGCACATTTATTTGTTGCCATCACCTCCCTGTAGAACAATCAATGGGCTTGCTTAGAATAGTATTTTCAAAAGTCAAACGCACGTTGAACAATGTTTTTTCCGTAAAACGAGATAATCTTCTCTACATATTTACCCCGACTTTCGTAAAAGTATTTTTCTACCGTGTTCCCAAACGGGTCTGATAACGTGGGAAAGCAAGTGTACGCACTCCAAATCTTGTCACCCCACACATTTTGTTAGGGTCCTTATTTCAATTAATTACACTATGACGGGCCTTAGTGGCCGCTATTTTGGTATTATTTATTACTGCAAAAAATGTTTTATTTCTGCGGATTTTGGCTTAAAATTCATAGAAAAGATTTTCTACAGATTTTAATTCGTGGGTATAAGGTTTATGAAAATTTATTTTCCTGAAAATTTTTCCACAGGTAAAATCAATAGAAAATGTTGCAAAAATTTTTCGCAGAAAAAACCTGAATGTATAACATTATTTTTATTAGTGAATGTTAGGATGATGGGAATGTACATACACATCCTGGAAGGATGGGAAGAAGTTACTTGTTGGTTCCACGGTACAACAAGCGTGGTCAAAACAGTCAACTACAACACGTAAGTGCCACAGAGGGAAGAGAAGCTAGCTGTCTCTGTTGTGTGTGAGGTGATTTTAGGAAGGATGAGATTGGAAGAATCGGTTGTTGTGGAATAATGGAGTGATCCATGATGCATGCATGTGCTTTCATCCTTGTTATCCTCATTTACCCATACACCGTTGCTTCTCTGCTGGATGGTCCCACACTTACTAGCTGGCCTGGCTTTTAACGGATTATCGGCCAGCCACAGTAACTAGCGCACAACAGGAGGGACGTAATAGTAAAATCACAAAAACAATTCACGCTTCCTCCTTAGCCTTCCCTTCACCAATCTCCGCTTTATCACCTCACAGGCACAGCTGACTCCTCCACCCGCCACTGAAACCGTGAAACTGACTCCTCTTTCGTCATCTGCCTCTCCCAATTTTGCTTCCGTACGTGATGGATGCGATTAATTGATGAAAATTGTACGTGGTCAGTAGCATCTATTGTCGGCCAACGACATGACTTGGTTGAGATTAATTCAGGAAAATTTAACATTAAATCCCCGGATTAATCAACAAGAGATCCCAAAGATTGGTAAAATTATCATCGGGTTCCAACAGTAATTGATCCGGTTGTTATTAACTTCATCAGCCGTCAATAACAACTGCACCAGCTATTGTTGAAACCCGATGATAATTTTATTAATATTTAACACCTTTTATTCATTAATTAAATTATTTAGAATTTAATGTTAAATTTTTCATTAATTTTTTTATAATAATTTTTCATTAATTAAAGTGGCTACATCTAATCATATAATCCTTCACACCACACGGTGCGCGCTAGTTTTGACTTTTGATGCCGCTAACGTACATCATCAGCCATCACTGTAATAGTTATGTACGCACGTACGTATGTTTTTTTGTCATTTAAATAATGCAG
>JANTPZ010144046.1:988-11684 GCA_025593235.1 Vachellia pachyceras | reverse complement strand
AAATAACAAGAATTCTGAGCATTTAAGTCTTCATTTACTACGCTTTCTCTGTAAAATCTTCATTCATATTTACTGAGCTTCATTATTAGCCACCTACTCTTTTGAGAGATATTTAAGGCTGAAACCACTTTGTAAATCTCTGAAAAATCTCAAGGAAAGGGCCTTGAGTAAGTTTGGGTAAACGGAAGTTAAAGAACAGAGAGTGCCATACTCTGTTTGATTGAAAAGATAAAGGGGGAGTGATTCCCAGATTGTAAAGGCTAGTGAAGCCTTGTCTTTTGCTGTTAGTGAATTTGGAAATCTCGGGAGTGCCCTGAGGACTGGACGTAGGTCAAGGAGACCGAACCAGGATAAGCTCTTCGTGTTCATACTTTTCTTTCCTTCAATATCTTTACTTTACATTTCTATGAAGTTCAATTTGAGCTAAAATTTTATTAGACCAATTCACCCCCCTCTTGGTCAAATCCTATTCTAACAAAATGTTATGAATTAAAGGTATTACACAACTCAAAAGTCAAAGTTGACCCAAAAAGTCAAAGTTGACAAAAAATGTCAAAGTCAACCAAGGGTAAGGTTGGAATTAAGAAAGAGTAGAAAAAGTGATGGCATTTTGGCAATTAAGAAAGAAATAAGAAGGTAGTGGCATTTTTGTAAATAAGTGGAAAGTAAGATAAGTAATGGCATTTTCATAATTAATGGATTTCGGAGTTCAGGATGACTAAGAACTAATTATTTGAGGTAGCAGGAGTTCTCAAATGCCGGAGACTCAAACTGAGAAAATCTTAGTTGGGTCATAAAGTAATTAATAAAATTATTACCCGGTATCCGGTGTGTTAGAATAGGATTTAACCAAGAGGGGGGTGAATTGGTTAGATTAAAAATTTAACACTATAAATCACAAAGAAATAAAAAAAATCACCGAAAGTGAAGAGGAAAGATGAACACAACGATTTATCCTGGTTCAGTCTACTTGACCTACATCCAGTCCTCAGAGCACCATTGAGATTTCAATATACACTATCAACAACTAAGTGAGGCTTCACAACCCTATACAAATGGGAATTACACCCATTTCTCTTTTTACTAAAACAGAGTAGCACTCTCTATTCTCTATCTCTCTTTCAGCCCAATGTACTCAAGGTACCATCCTTGAGTTTCTCATAGATTTACAAAGTGTTTTTGCCCAAGAAAAGCTCACTTAAAAGAGTAGATGGCCAATAATGAAGTACATAAAGAATATTGAAGGAATTACAGAGAATGAAAGGAATAGCTTTGAATGCTCAGAAAGTTCATTGCTTCTCTGTAATGAATGCTTGATCCTTTTATAGATGAGAAGTAATGAAGTGCCGTTAGAGACATTTTAATGTCCATTACTCTCATCAACTACTTCTTCGTCTTCACCATTAATGTTGCATTAAATGCGTCTGAGGAATGTTGGTGAAGACGACTGAATCATTTAATCTGTCTGTAAGAGGCATGAACAGCTTTTTCTCTTTCCATGATTCTGATTTTCTGTATTTATGAAAGCAAGTGAGATTCAAATATTGTTAATCACCAATAAGGAAAGTTGCAAAGAGCAAGTAAAAAGATGTCAGAGAAAAATAGCCGTTGAGAAAAGCAATACTCGAGTTTTGTTTCATACTACTCGAGTGATAACCATGTAATTTGAATTTTATAAAACAATACTCGAGTGTTTTGTTTCAATGCTCTAGTTTTTATAACACTTTTAAAATTGATCGAGTGTTTGCTGAGAGTATTGCAGAAGTTTTTGAATTTAAGTATAACTACTCGAGTGTTAGAAGTTTTGTACTCGAGTGATAAGAACACTTTTAGTTGCACTCGAGTGTTCATTAACTTAAAGTGAAGTCATTCGAGATGTCACAATACTCGAGTATTGGAAACATAATACTCAAGTGTTATCACTTTTCTTACCATTACTCGAGTGTTTTGATGGAGGTGTTGTGTTTTGGGAAAAAGATTGCTCGATACTCAAGTATTGAAAACCCAATACTCGAGTGTTGACAATACTTTCATCAAATGCTCGAGTGTTCTGCTTGAAGTGTTGCGCCACATTTTGAAAACTTTACCCGATACTCGAGTGTTGCAAACTAGCACTCGAGTGTTGACAACACTTCTTTCACAACTCGAGTCTTTTGTTTCAAGTGAAGTGCTATGACTTAAAAACAATTCAACACTCAAGTGTTCCAACACAATACTTGAGTGTTGTCAATACTTCCATCTGTAACTCAGTACTCTGCATCAAGTGAAGCATATTGTTTTGAAAATAAGGCTTAATACGTGAGTATTAAAATACAATACTTGAGTGTTGCTAACACTTGAACATTAATACTCGAGTTTCACTTGAAAGTATTCAGTTTAAAAACATTCTAAGTAACAATACTCGAGTGTTTCAAAAACATTACTTGTGTGTTGGCAACACTTCAACCTAATACTCAAGTTTTCATTCAAAGTGCTGAATCACATAAACATTTAAACTCATAGTACTCTAGTAGCAGCATTTATTACTCGAGTGTTATCAACACTTTTAACAATAACTCAAGTGTTGTCTGAAAGTATTGATTTTTAACACATGAAAAAGGTTCAATACTCGAGTTTTAAACCACAATACTCGAGTATCCCTAATACTTTCATACAAACTCGATTATTAAGCACAGAACTCTAGTGTTTCAAAATAAACACTTAATCAATCAACAATTCAAGCTTCATAATTCCTAAAATCATTTTGTTATCATCAAAGTTCTGAGCCTGAAATATAGTGATAAAGGTCCCTCCCATCCTCCTAAACTCTGTCTCCATGTAAGTCTGCAAGGCAGCCTGGGCAAAACAGTTGGTCTTTATCCTTTTTCATTGGTACGATGTTTCCTGTTTCAAAAACATCCTATACATCAAAGTCGGTGGCCTGAATAAAGTTCTGAATTTTTTTCCAAAATGAAAACATTTGGCTGTTGAACGCTGGTGCTCTAGTGATTGATGCTCCATCTGCAATAACATGTTCACCAAATCCTGCCATAGATCTCTATCTTGAAACTGGTAAGTTCTTTCTATAAGAGACCTGTTCTGATACCAAATGTTAGAATAGGATTTGACCAAGAGGCGGTGAATTGGTTAGATTAAAAATTTAACACTATAAATTACAAAGAAATAAAAACAAAGTCACCGAGAGTGAATAGGAAAGATGAAAACAACAATTTATCCTGGTTCGATCTACTTGACCTACGTCCAATCCTCAGAGCACCCCTGAGATTTTCAAACCCACTATCAACAACCAAGTAATGCATCACAAGCCTGTACAAATGGGAATTTACTCCCCTTTTCTCTTTTCACTAAAACAGAGTAGCACTCTCTTTGTTCTTTATCTCTCTTTCAGTCCAATGGACTCAAGGTTCCATCCTTGAGTTTCTCATGGATTCACAAAGTGTTTTTGCCCAAGAAAAGCTCTCTTAAAATAGTAGATGGCCAATAATAAGGTACAGAAAGAATATTGAAGGAATTATAGAGAATGAAAGGAATAGCTTTGAATGCTCGGAAAGTTCATTGCTTCTCTGTAATGAATGCTTAATCCTTTTATAGATGAGCAGTAATGAAGCGCCGTTAGAGATATTTTAATGTCCACTACTCTCATAATCTACTTCTTCATCTTTGCCATTAATGTTCCATTAAATACATCTGAGGAATGCATGTGACGACGACTGAATCATTTAATCTGTCTGCAAGAGGCGTGAACATCTTTTTCTCTTTCTATGATTATGAGTTTCTGCATTTATGAAAGCAGGTGAGATCTAAACGTTGTTAATCACCAATAAGGAAAGTTGCATAGAGCAGGTAAAAAGATGTCAGAGAAAAATAGCCGTTGAGAAAAGCAATACTCGAGTGATAACCAAGTAATTTGAATTTTATAAAACAATACTCGAGTATTTTGTTTCAATGCTCTAGTTTTTATAACACTTTTGAAATTGCTCGAGTGTTTACTGAGAGTATTGCAGAAGTTTTTGAATTTAAGTATAAATACTCGAGTATTAGAAGTTATGTACTCAAGTGATAAGAACACTTTCAGTTGCTACTCGAGTGTTCAGAGGAGAACTTGAAGTGAAGTCAATCAAGATGTCATGATACTCAATTATTGGAAACATAATACTCGAATGTTATCACTTCTCTTACCATTACTCGAGTATTTTGATGGAGGTGTTGTGTTTTGAGAAAAAGATTGCTTGATACTCGAGTATTGAAAACCCAATACTCGAGTGTTAATAACACTTTCATCAAATACTGTGTTGCGCCACATTTTGAAAACTTTGCCCAATACTCGAGTGTTGTAAACAAGCACTCGAGTGTTGGCAACACTTCTTTCACAACTAAAGTCTTTTGTTTCAAGTGAAGTGCTGTGACTTAAAAACAATACAATACTCGAGTGTTGCCAATACTTCCATCTGTAACTCGAGTACTCTGCATAGAGTGAAGCATAGTATTTTGAAAATAAGGCTTAATACCCGAGTATTAAAACACAAACACAACACTTGCCGATACTTTCCCTCATCCTTTGCTAACACTTCAACATTAATACTTGAGTTTCACTTGAAAGTATTCAGTTTAAAAACATTCTAAGTAACAATACTCGAGTGTTTCAAAAACATCACTTGAGTGTTGGCAACATTTCAACCAAATACTCGAGTTTTCATTCAAAGTGCTGAATCACATAAATATTTTAACTCATAGTACTCGAGTATCAGCATCTATTACTTGAGTGTTATCAACACTTTTAACAATAACTCGAGTTTTGTATGAAAGTATTGATTTTTATCACATGAAAAAGGTTCAATACTCGAGTTTTAAACCACAATACTCGATTATTCCTAATTCTTTCATGCAAAATCGATTATTAAGCACAGAACTCGAGTGTTTCAAAATAGACACTTAATCAATCAACAATTCAAGCTTCATAATTCCTAAAATCATTTTGTTATCATCAAAATATGGCATTAACACGGTGCGTGCAGTTTCAAAGTACGGAGAACAACAGTGCCTGAAAGCCCCGAAAAAGTATTTTCTTAGAAAATTAATTACTGAAAATCCGGGAAGAATTTGGAGGAACAGAAAAGGGTCAGAGTATCAGGGAAAATATAGAATTTTTCCATGCCTTTAAGTCAAATTGGCTGCCAGACGCACATTTTACGGTGTTGCATGCCAATTGAGGAATCCTGACGAGTTACGAGGGAAACCCAGAGATGCTAAGGGCTAGGACATGATGCCACCTAGGCAAGGAGGCTTAGGGAATGTGCCACATGAGAGAGAAAGTCTACGGAAAAGTAAAAAGATAGTTACCCGTATAAAGGGAACTTTACAGAAATGCGTGCCATCGGATCAAGTAACTAGACGGGATGGATCTAGTCAGCCCAACTAAGTCATTAATGTGGTTGTTGAGAGTAATTATGGCATCTTTTTCACCCTCCACACCAGCTTGACAAGTGGCATAATCTCAAGCATCTAAGGGGAAAACTTAACCATTAAGTAATAATCTCAACCATCCATTTTGAAGAGGCTTTTACATAAAGCAAATTTCGCTCTCTCTTCCCTCACTTGGCCGTGCACTCCCTCTATCTCTTTGGGCAGATTTTTCTCCTCATTCTCTCTAAAAATCAAGCCTCCCTCAAGCAAGAAAGAAGAGCTTCAAGCTTCCATAACTCTAGGTAAGGAGTTTAGCAACCAAATCTTCCTCTTTTCTTGAGTCTTGCAACCTCTACTACCTTCTTCTTGGTTTAGTTCCTTGAATGATCCTCTTTTTTAGAAGATTATGGCTAGGATTTCAAGAGTTGAAAATGGAAAAGAGAAGGTTTTTAAAGTGGTGAAGGTTTGCAAGTTACTCTTTGCGTAGTATGAACTTTGTTGTTGGTTGGTTTGAGTTGTTGTAAAATTTTGGAAAGCTCAGGTTTTTGGGGAGGTGCCGCCCAAATTTATTTTGGTCTAAAGGAAGGTGTGTTTGAGTATATCAAAGTTAAGAAAAGGGGTTTTGGATGCAAGGAAACACATGGTTTCTGGTTAGTACTAAGCCACAAATTGTAAACTTAGGTCGCTGACTAGCCTTGAAAATGGATCAAGAATATTAATTTTGATTTCTAAGGGTTGTATAGTGACAACCCCAGGGTCGTTCTCTCTGGAAGCGAGAAGGCGTACCAATAATTCTTAGCTTGGGTCTGTGCTTGTGATACAATTGCAACCAGGGTTTGATTCAAATTATCCTATGTATCTAAACTAATTACAAAATAAACTTGTTTCTTTTTCATATTTTTTATCGAAGAGGAAAAAAAGCAGCTATGATAAGGAGAAACGGTGTACGATAATGAGCACCTCTTTGAAAACTAAGTGTTCCATCATAGTTCGTAAAGGATGAGGGAAAGTATCGGCTTTCGCACTAAGTTTCAAAATCAAAAACCCCAACAATTCGCATGGATCCAGAGCGTCATAAGATGATCTCCTTCTAAATCCCTCACGACTTGGTGGGTCCGAAACAACATGAAATGAACTCCATCCCATGAAATCCCTTAAGACCACTTAGTATGTGTACGGAAATCACAGAGTAATAAAATCAACTCCATAAATTGTTGATTCTAAAACCAAGCACAACTAGGATGATAGAAGAGAACAACAAGATTTCATTGAATAAACAAAATGAACTCCATTCTGCATTGTCAATCACAAAACAACTCAATACACAATAATCCAAGTTTGGCTCAACGTAGACCAAGCATTTACACACAAATTACAAAGTCCAACTCGGAATCCTAGTAATCTATAGTGTAAACACAGATTGAAAGTAAATACTCCCCTTTCATCACTTCGAACTCCGGCTCACTTCATCTTGAAGAGGGTAGAGATGTTCAGCTCCTCATGGGTGATGGGAATGAGCTTTGAATGGATGATGGGAGCATGATAGATGGATGGATGATGAAGAAGTGGTGTGAAATGGTGTTAGTGTGTGGATAGGGTAAATGGAGAATGGGTTTCTCTCCTCCTTTTGCTCTCTCAATGCTCTCTGCCTCCTTCTTCCTTCTCTTCTTCGAAAATAATCTAATTCAGCATAATAAACCGTCCTAGGTCAGATCCATCAAGCCGAGTCGGGTTATTTTCCTTCTGAGGTAAAAATTCAGGTACTGCGCGATATTCGCCGCAGTGAACCTCACCTGAGAGTTATTGCATGACTACTTGAACTTTAGCCGTGGTGAATATTTAATTGAGCCGCGACAAACTTCTCGAGAACTGCTTCCCTTGCCCTTTTTTAAGGAGTTCCTGAAATGAAATGGCATCATTTGCTCGTGATACAATTTATGCACAATAAATCATTATTCATGGCATAGGTACCCAAAATCACACTAATCCAAATCAATAACTCTTAATCTAAACTTAAGCACAAAAATGTCATGTATGAGCTAAAATTGACTCTAAGACTCTAAAAATTCAAGTAGAAAACTAATACAATTAAAGTTTAATCAGTTTCATGAACAAAGTTGAAAAACCCTTCCTTTCCTTATTTTTACTGTTTTCGTCCAAGCTAAAGAAGAATTAGAAAGGTTGTGTTTTGGAGTATTTTTATTGTTCCATTGGCTTCGAAATGATGTTTTGCGTAGGGTAAAGCGAAGAGATGGATTTTAGAGGCCTTAAGGGCCATAAAAATCAAGTATTGAACTTGTAGGACTCTTAGAAAACCAAAAGGGGATTTTATGCGTTTGTGCAAGTTTTGTTGCATCTTTATGATGGCATGTTTATATGGATGTTATGCCATGTTTGTTAGGGTTTTAAGATCTCCAAGAAGCATACTTGGAAGAGATCCAAGAGCACTTTTGAAGTGAGGTAAAAAAAAGTAAAGAAAAGGTAGCAAAACTACTAATATCCCTTTTATGTTTATGAAAATGAGTTGTGAATGTTATATGAACTTTTATGATGAGTAAAGTGCATGATTTGTGTATGAAATGTGACTTTTGCACTATGGCCATATGCATATTCATGTGAAGTTTATATGTCACATGTTTATATGTTTATACACATCATTTAAAGTTATGTATGCACATTCACTATATCTTGATTATGTGGTTTTGCTGTTGGGATTCCCAAATCTCATTCCCCCCAACTAACCATGTAGGTGGAAGCTCAAGCATTGGTAAGAATGAGATTATTGAAGGTTGGAGATATTATGTTTGCTTGAGGAATTTTGTGTAAATATGTTGATGGTTGGCCATCTATTTTGCATGTTGTTAAAGTTGTAAATTATGAATCCCTATGTGAAGAAGCAAGTGAATATGTGATGATGCATGCATGGAAATGGGCTAAAAATGCTAAGGAATGATAAGAACTAATCATGCATGGCAAGAGTTTGGTTTATGAACCAAAAAGAGGTTTTGGTGATTTTTAAGAAAAGTTGGATTTCAAAATAAATGGGTTCCAAAGGCCCTGGAAACTGACCTATTTCAAACGCCAATGAAAAATAGAAAACGAGCTCCAAATGAGCTGAAATTCCAGTTAAATACTAAAAATCCTAAGCTTTAAAATAATATAAAGTTGGTGAAATTTGGATTTGTATATTAAGAGTTATGATTTTCCAAAGTTAAGAGAAAAATGTGGAGAAAAACTGGAAGTATCATTGGAACTACAATGATTACAGAATAAACTTATTCAAATGGGTAAGGACTGGAACCAATAATTATTTTTTCCCTATAGATCACTTAATAAGCTAAATGTAGAAATTGGAACCACTCCATTTCAATTTTTTAAGAATTAATTATGAATTTTCAAATTTGGGCCAGAAATCAAGAAATGGACCAGCAAACAGTAACAACATTTTAAAGAAAAAGAAAAATTTTCAAGTTCACAAAAATGGCCAATTTGAGTTATACAAGGTCCAAGAGTGGTTCATAAGTGAGCCAATAAGAGGATAGAGGGGAAAAATAGGAAGTGTTACAGTAATGGCTTGAAATTCATACAATGTCTAAGAGTGGTTCATAAGTCATTCCTCAGATGACTTGAGCTTTTCAATGAAAGGACTAGAAAGCATTTATTAGAGCAGGTGGATTTCAAAATATGCAACCACGAAAATGGAAAGCTCTGATAGTGTGACATACCTTAACTTAACCCTTAGCTTCATTATATATTGATTTGGAGTCAATGGGAAGCCACAAAGTGATTAAAAAGTCCAAATAGTTTACTTTGAAAACCTCCAAGTTTTTGGAAGTTACTATTCACTGCATTTTGGACTAACTTTAAAAATTCATAACTAATTCTAGAAAAATCGAAATTGAGTGTTCCAATTTCTATTTTAATCTTGTAAGTTCCTTTATAAAGGAAAAATACTCATTGAGTAATTTTCTTACTCAAATGATACGGTTTAATTCATGAAAAACCACTGTTCATTTGGTCATTTTTCTATTTTCCCAGGTTTTTTAGTGATTTTCTTCAAATTTTGAAACTTAATAACTTTCTGTAAAAAAACTCTAAATTCAGTGTTATTTGGCTCGTTTCAAAGCTTGCAACATGAAATATTTTTATCTAAAATTTCATCCCATTTGAAGTTGATTTGCTATGTTTCCCATTAGCCCAAAATTGGGGTCTTGAGCAACTTTACTACTACTTTTGCAACTTCGTACTTTTCCTACTTTCTTTCTTTAGGCATGCTTGTTCATTTCCTTTCTTTACTCATACTTAAACTTGCATTATCCCATGTTTAGGGCTTGCTTTAACCTCTTAATGAACATCACTTGGTAGAGGTTTAATTACAAAGTATCACACAAACTTGAAACTAAAGGATCATGATAATACATATCCAAAACATCATCCAAGAAGGCATCATAAAACTAGCTTCATGCTTCAATAACCTTCTCCTTACCTTTTGATGAACTTGTACCTAGAAATGGTTAGTGGGGGAGGGTGAGATTTTTGGAAATCTCAATAGCAAAGCTTACTAACATAAATGAAAATTTGCCTGACATGCTTTAAACTTAGGAATTAATGTGTAACAATGCAAAATGTGTACCAAGCACATATCAATGCATATGACCATAGCATAATATCACTCATAAACACATTTCCACAATGTCATAAAGTCATACACATCATTAGAATAATTTCACAACATTGTTAGGTAAAGTTAGAAATCTTTGCTACCTTTGAATCTTAACTTTGTTCATGATTTTGTAATCTCCTTGGATCACTTGAAAATTCACCCTCTTGAACTAAATTCTTGCCTACAAAATGGACAACATAATGGCCATCAAACATATGCCATTACCTGTGACACTCCTTAATATTTACCTTTAGCTTCATTAAATATCTATTTGGAAGCACTTTTAGGCCTTTAGTGACTTAGAATAACCAAAGAGTGAAAAATAAAATTTTCAAGTTTAAGGTTACTATTCACGTCATTATTCACAGATTTTTGGGCCAACTTTGAAAATTCATAACTAATTGTAGAAAAATCGAAATTGAGTGCTTCCAGTTTCTATTTGAATCTTGTAAGTTCCTTTATAAGGGAAAAATACTCATTGAGCCATTTACTTTCCCAAATGATACAGTTTAATTCGTAAAAAGTACTGTTCATTTGGTCATTTTTCTATTTTCCCAGGTTTTTCAGTGATTTTCTTCAATCTTTGGAACATCATAACTTTCTGTACAAAACTCCAAATCCATTGTTATT
>JANTPZ010144044.1:0-19497 GCA_025593235.1 Vachellia pachyceras | reverse complement strand
ATGTTTTTAAATGCATGAATGTGATTATGTAATAGTTGCTTATGCTACTAAGATTCCCAAGAATCTTACCCTCCCATGAAACCCAAATCCTAGGGCTAGCTTATTCAAGAAGAGAAGAAGGAGAAGGAGAAGGCTTGAAGATTTGGTAAGTAGTTAATAAACATTTATGAAAAGTTGTAAATACCCATAAGGGTATTATGTGTTGATTGTAGTTGATAGCATGTGTGGTAGGAGATTTTATTTCCAAGCATGCTAGGATAGTTTTAAATGCTCCAAAGGCATTAATATGGCCAAATAAAGCAACCATACATCAAATTGGATTAAGTAAAAACAAAGGGGGTAAAAGTCAACAAAAATGGACTCAAAGTTGACGAAATCCGTACAGATCATTTGAGGGGGTTATGATGTGAGATTTTACCACCAAATAGATCTGATTTTTCCCTTTAAAATGAGTAGTAATTCATCCGAATCCGATGACCGTACTAAGAGATTTGCCCTTCCAAAGTTGGGCTAAAATACTGGAAAAATAGAAAATGACCAAATGAACAGTAGTTTTTGAAATAAAAACTGGGCACGATTTTCAAGATATACTGTCCAGAATTTATGTTTCCTCTAAATTTGACT
Organism: Vachellia pachyceras; assembly: GCA_025593235.1. NCBI lineage: Eukaryota > Viridiplantae > Streptophyta > Magnoliopsida > Fabales > Fabaceae > Vachellia > Vachellia pachyceras. Next base: position 18,873 of record JANTPZ010144044.1, on the reverse strand, counting down.
TAAATATCTTTCCATAGAACTTGGAATCACTTAATTCTAATTTTTCAAAAATTAATTGCTATTTTTAGAATGTTATGAATAGTATTGTGAATCAACATTTTTCAAATATCATTTTTCAATAGCTTTAGCAGACTAAATTGATTCCAAACGCTTCCGTTGTACATGTTAAATGCTATGAATTAAAGGTATTACAAAAACTGAGCCAAAGTGGATGTTTCTATTCAATTCTAATAGAGTTAAAAGTATAATTCCATAAACACGAATCATGTTGAAAAAATATGGGCCTTTTTTATGTGAAAATATTTGAATTTTGAAAAAAAGGACGATTTAAGGAATCCTAATTAAAAACTGAGTCAAAGTGGATGTTTCTATTCAATTCTAAAAGAGTTAAAAGTATAACTCCATAAACACGAATGTTGTTGAAAAAATATGGGCCTTTTTCATGTGAAAATATTTGAATTTTGAAAAAAACACGATTTAAGCAATCCAAATTAAAAACTGAGTCACAGTGGATGGTTCCATTCAATTCTAATAGAGTTAAATGTTTAATTCCATAAACACGAATCTTGTTGAAAAATATGGGAATTTTTTATATGAAAATATTTGAATTTTGCAAAAAAAAAAACACGAATTAAGGAATCTTAATTAAAAAGTGAGTCACAGTGGAAGGTTCCATTCAATTCTAATAGAGTTAAATGTTTAATTCCATAAACACGAATCTTGTTGAAAAAATATGGACCTTTTTTATGTGAAAATATTTGAATTTTGAAAAAAAAACACGAATTAAGGAATCCTAATTAAAAACTGAGTCACAGTGGATGCTTCCATTCAATTCTAATAAATTTAAATGTTTAATGCCATAAACACGAATTTCGTTGAAAAAATATTGGCGTTTTTATGTGAAAATTTTTGAATTTTAAAAAAACAACATGATTTAAGGAATCCTAATTAAAAACTGAGTCACAATGGATGTTTCCATTCAATTCTAATAGAGTTAAATGTTTAAATCCTTAAACATGAATCTTGTTGAAAAAATTATGGGACCTTTTTGCTATGAAAATATTTCAATTTTAAAAAAACAACAGGATTTAAGGAATCCTAATTAAAAACTGAGTCACTGTGGATGTTTCCATTCAATTCTAATAGAGTTAAATGTTTAATTCCATAAAAATGAATCTTGTTGAAAAAATATGGACCTTTTTTATGTGAAAATATTTGAATTTTGAAAAAAACACGATTTAACGAATCCCAATTAAAAACTGAGCCACAGTTGAAGGTTCCATCCAATTCTAATAGAGTTAAATGTTTAATTCCATAAACACGAATCTTGGTGAAAAAATATGGGCCTTTTTTATGTGAAAATATTTGAATTTTGAAAAAAACAAGATTTAAGGAATCCTAATTAAAAACTGAGTCACAGTGGATGTTTAAATTCAATTCTAATAGTGTTAAATGTTTAATTCCATAAACATGAATGTTGCTGAAAAAATATAGACCTTTTTATGTGAAAATATTTGAATTTTGAAAAAAATACGAATTAAGGAAGCCTAATTAAAAACTGAGTCACAGTGGATGCTTCCATTCAATTCTAAACGAGTTAAATGTTTAATTCCATAAACACGAATCTTATTGAAAAAATATGAGCCTTTTTATGTGATAATATTTGAATTTTGAAAAAACACAAATTAAGGAATACTAATTAAAAACTGAGTCACAGTGGATGCTTCCATTCAATTTTAATAGAGTTAAAAGTATAATTCCATAAACACGAATCTTGTTGAAAAAATATTGGCCATTTTTATGTGAAAATATTTGAATTTTGAAAAAAACACGAATTAAGGAAACCTAATTAAAAACTGAGTCACAGTGGATGCTTCCATTCAATTGTAATAGAGTTAAATGTTTAATTCCATAAACACGAATCTTATCGAAAAAATATGAGCCTTTTTATGTGAAAATATTTGAATTTTGAAAAAAACACGAATTAAGGAATACTTATTAAAAACTGAGTCACAGTGGATGCTTCCATTCAATTCTAATAGAGTTAAACGTTTAATTCCATAAACACGAATCTTGTCGAAAAAATGTGAGCGTTTTTTATGTGAAAATATTTATATTTTAAAAAAACAACACAATTTAAGGAACCCTAATTAAAAACTGAGTCACAGTGGATGGTTCCATTCAATTCTAATAGAGTTAAATGTTTAATTCCTTAAACACGAATCTTGTTGAAAAAAATATTGGCCCTTTTTATGTGAAAAAATTTGAATTTTTATAAAAAATTCAATTGAAGGAATCATAATTGAAAACTGAGTCACAGTAGATATATCCATTCAATTTTAATAGAGTTAAATGTTTACTTCAATAAACACGAATCTTTTTTAAAAATATGGACCTTTGTTATGTGAAAATATTTAAATTTTGAAAAAAACACGAATTAAGGAATCCTAATTAAAAACTGAGTCACAGTGGATGCTTCCATTCAATTCTAATAAAGTTAAATGTTTAATGCCATAAACACGAATTTCGTTGAAAAAATATTTGCGTTTTTATGTGAAAATATTTGAATTTTAAAAAACCAACATGATTTAAGGAATCCTAATTAAAAGCTGTGTCACAATGGATGTTTCCATTCAATTCTAATAAAGTTAAATGTTTAATTCCTCAAACACTAATCTTGTTGAAAAAATTATGGGCCCTTATTGCTAGGAAAATATTTGAATTTTAAAATAACAACATGATTTAAGAAATCCTAATTAAAAACTGAGTCACAGTGGATGTTTCCATTCAATTCTAATAGAGTTAAATGTTTAATTCATAAAAACGAATCTTGTTGAAAAAATATGGACCTTTTTTATGTGAAAATATTTGAGTTTTGATAAAAAAATGAATTAAAGAATCATAATTAAAAACTGAGTCACATGGGATGTGTCCATTCAATTCTAATAGAGTGAAATGTTTAATTCCATTAACACGAATCTTGTTGAAAAAATATGGGCCTTTTTTATGTGAAAATATTTGAATTTTGAAAAAAACTCGAATTAGGGAATCCTAATTAAAAACTGAGTCACATTGGATGCTTTCATTCAATTCTAATAGAGTTAAATGTTTAATTCCATAAACACAAATTTTGTTGAAAAAATATGGCCTTTTTTATTTTAAAATATTAGAATTTTGAAAAAAAACACGATTTTAGGAATCCTAATTAAAAACTGAGTCACACTGGATGTTTAAATTCAATTCTAATAGTATTAAATGTTTAATTCCATAAACATGAATCTTGCTGAAAAAATATGGACCTTTTTTATGTGAAGATATTTGAATTTTGAAAAAAACACGAATTAAGGAATCCTAATTAAAATTGTGTCAAAGTGGATGTTTCTAATCAATTCTAGTAGAGTTAAAAGTATAATTCCATAACCACGAATCTTGTAGAAAAAATATGGCCTTTTTTATGTGAAAATATTAGAATTTTGAAAAAAACACGATTTAAGGAATCGTAATTAAAAACTGAGTCACAGTGGATGTTTAAATTCAATTCTAATAGTGTTAAATGTTTAATTCCATAAACATGAATCTTGTTGAAAACACATGTACCTTTTTTATGTGAAAATATTGAAGTTTTGATAAAAAAATGAATTAAGGAATCCTAATTAAAAACTGAGTCACAGTGGATGTGTCCATTCAATTCTAATAGAGTTAAAAGTATAATTCCATAAACACGAATCTTGTTGAAAAGAATATGGGCCTTTTTTATGTGAAAATATTTGAATTTTGAAAAAAACACGATTTAAGGAATCCTAATTAAAAACTGAGTCACAATTGAAGGTGCCATCCAATTCTAATAGTGTTAAATGTTTAATTCCATAAACACGAATCTTGGTGAAAAAAGATGGGCCTTTTTTATGAAAAAGATTTGAATTTTTAAAAAAATACCACGAATTAAGGAATCCTAGTTACAAACTGAGTCACAGTGGATGTTTCCATTCAATTCTAATAGAGCTAAATGTTTAATTCTATAAACCCAAATCTTGTTGAAAAATATGGGCCTTTTTTATGTGAAAATATTTGAATTTTGAAAAAACACGTATTAAGGAAATCTAATTAAAAAATGAGTCATAGTGGATGCTTCCATTCAATTCTAATAGAGTTAAATGTTTAATTCCATAAACACGAATCATGTTGAAAAAATATGGGCAGTTTTTTAGGTTAAAATATTTGAATTTTGAAAAAAAACATGAATTAAGGAATCCTAATTAAAAACTGAGTCACAGTGGATGTTTCCATTCAATTCTAATACAGTTAAATGTTTAATTCTATAAACACAAATCTTGTTGAAAAAATATGGGCCATTTTTATGTGAAATATTTGAATATTGAAAAAAACACGAATTAAGGAATCTTAATTAAAAACTGTGTCACATGGATGCTTCCATTCAATTCTAAAGAGTTAAGTGTTTAATTCAATAAACACAAATTTTGTTGAAAAAATATGGGAGTTTTTTTGTGAAAATATTGGAATTTAAAAAAAAACACGATTTAAGGAATCATAGTTAAAAATTGAGACGTAGTATACGTTTCTATTCAATTCTAATAGAGTTAAATGTTTAAATCCTTAAATACGAATCTTGTTGAAAAAAATATGGGCCCTTTTTTATGTGAAAATATTTGAATTTTGAAAAAAAAACAAAATTTAAGGAATCATAATTAAAAATTGAGTCACAGTGGATCTATCCATTCAATTCTAACAGAGTTAAATGTTTAATTCCATAAACAAGAATCTTGTTGAAAAATATGGGCTTTTTTATATGAAAATATTTGTATTTTGAAAAAGAAACATGATTTAAAGAATCCTAATTAAAAACCGAGTCACAGTGAATGTTTCCGTTCAATTCTAATAGAATTAAATGTTTAATTCCATAAACACTAATCTTGTTAAAAAAATATGGGTGTTTTTTATGTGAAAATATTTGAAGTTTGAAAAACAAACACGATTTAAGGAATCAGAATTAAAAACCAAGTCACTGTGGATGTTTTCATTCAATTCAATAGAGTTAAATATTTAATTCCATATACACTAATCTTGTTGAAAAAAATATGGGCCCTTTTTTATGTGAAAATATTTGAATTTTTAAAAAACAACACGATTTAAGGAATCCTAATTAAAAACTGAGTCATAGTGGATGTTACCATTCAATTCTGATGGAGTTAAATGTTTAATTCCATAAACACGAATCTTGTTGAAAAATATGGGCCTTTTTTATGTGAAATTGTTTGAATTTTGAAACAAAACACGAATTAAGGAAACCTAATTAAAAACTGAGTCACAGTGGATGCTTCCATTCAATTCTAATAGAGTTAAATGTTTAATTCCAGAAACACAGATTTTGTTGAAAAAATATGGGCGTTTTTTATGTGAAAATATTTGAATTTTAAAAAAAACAACACGATTTAAGGAATCATAATTAAAAATTGTGTCACTGTGGATGTTTCCATTCAATTCTGATAGAGTTAGATGTTTAATTCCTTAAACACGAATCTTGTTGAAAAAAGTATGCGCCCTTTTTTATGTGAAAGTTTTTGAATTTTGAAAAAAAACCCCAATTTAAGGAATCGTATTTAAAAACTGAGTCACAATGGATGTTTCCATTCAATTCTAATAGAGTTAAATATTTATTTCCTTAAACACGAATCATTTTGAAAAAGTATGGACCTTTTTTTTGTGAAAATATTTGAATTTAAAAAAAAACACGAATTAAGGAATCCTAATTAAAAACTTAGTCACAGTGGATGGTTCCATTCAATTCGAATAGAGTTAAATGTTTAATTCTAAAAACAGGAATCTTGTTGAAAAAATATGAACCTTTTCTATGTGAAAATATTTGAATTTTAAAAAAACAACATGATTTGAGGAATCCTAATTAAAAACTGAGTCACAATTGATGTTTTCATTCAATTCTAATAGAGTTAAATGTTGAAATCCTTAAACACGAATCTTGTTGAAAAAATTATGGGCCCTTTTTGCTGTGAAAATATTTGAATTTTAAAAAAATAACATGATTTAAGGAATCCTAATTAAAAACTTAGCCACTATGGATGTTTCCATTGAATTCTAATAGAGTTAAATGTATAATTCCATAAACACAAATCTTGTTAAAAAATATGGGCATTTTTTATGTGAAAATATTTTAATTTTAAAAAAAAACATGATTTAAGGAATCCTAATTAAAAACTGAGTCACAGTGGATGCTTCATTCAATTCTAATATAGTTAAATGTTTAATTCTATAAACACTAATCTTGTTAAAAAAATATGGGTCTTTTTTATGTGAAAATATTTGAATTTTGAAAAAAAACACGATTTAAGGAATCCTAATTAAAAACCGAGTCACTGTGGATATTTTCATTCAATTCTTATAGTGTTAAATATTTAATTCCATATACACTACTCTTGTTGAAAAAAATATGGGCTCTTTTTTATGTGAAAATATTTGAATTTTTAAAAAACAACAGGATTTAAGGAATCCTAATTAAAAACTGAGTCACAGTGGATGTTACCATTCAATTCTGATGGAGTTGAATGTTTAATTCATAAACACGAATCTTGTTGAAAAAATATGGGCCTTTTCATATGAAAATATTTGAATTTTGAAAAAAAAGATGAATTAAGGAATCCTCATTAAAAACTGAGTCACAGTAGATGTTTCCATTCAATTCTAATACAGTTAAATATTTAATTGCTATAACAAAAATCGTGTTGAAAAATAAGTTTCTTTTTTTGCGAAACTAGTTGAATTTTAAAAAACAACATGATTTAATGAGTCCTAATTAAAAACTGGGTTACATTGGATGTTTCCATTGAATTCTAAGACAGTTAAATGTTTTGATTCCTTTAACACTAATCGTGTTGAAAGAAATAAATGTCTTTTTTTGCGAAGAGTTGAATTTTGAAAAAACAACATGATTTAAGAAATTTTAATTAAAAACTGAGTGACAGTGGATTTTTCCATTCAATTCTAAGAGAGTTAAATGTTTAATTTTTTTTAACAATAATCATGGTGAAAAAATTGTTAGGATCAAGCGCTTACCACCAGGCCAAAAGCTATAGCTGTTAGTCAGGGCGCAACTCTATTTCCTTAACCCACAGTAGAGCAGACGCCCAAGCACCACGGTTCGACTATTACTTGGCCCCTCGGGCCTCCGTTATGGGACAATTGATGCCACACCTTGGCCAATAATCTCCCCCTCAACAATTGTCCTGCTGGGAATCGAACCCATAACCTTGGCTCTGATACCAATTGTTAGGATCAAGCGCTTACCACTAGGCCAAAAGCTATAGTTGTTAGTCAAGGCGCAACTCTATTTCCTTAACCCACAGTAGAGCAGACGCCCAAGCGCTATGGTTCGACTATGACTTGACCCCTCGGGCCTCCGCTATGGGACAATGATGCCAAACCTTGGCCAACAAAAATAAGTGTCATTTCTTGCGAAAGTTGTTGAATTTAAAAAAAACATGATTTAAGGAATCCTAATTAAAAACTGAGTCATAGTGGATGTTTCCATTCAATTCTAAGAGATTTAAATGTTTAATTCCATAAACACGAATCTTGTTGAAAAAATATGGGCCTTTTTTATGTGAAAATATTTAAATTTTGACAAAAAAAATGAATTAAGGAATCCTAATTAAAAACTGAGTCACAGTGGATGCTTCCATTCAATTCTAAGATAGTTAAATGATTAATTCCTTTAACAATAATCATGTTGAAAAATATGTGTATTTTTTTGCGAAAGTAGTTGTATTTTGAAAAAAACAACATGATTTAAGAAGTCCTAATTAAAAACGGAGTCACAGTGGATGTTTCCATTCAATTCAGATAGAGTTAAATGTTTAATTCCATAAACACGAAACTTGTTGAAAAAATTTGGGCCTTTTTATGTGAAAATATTTGAATTTTGAAAAAAAACACGAATTAAGGAATCCTAATAAAAAATTGAGTCACAGTGGATGTTTCCATTCAATTCTATGACAGTTAAATGCTTAATTGCTTCAACAAAAGTCATGTTGAAAAAATAAGTGTCTTTTTTGCGAAAATAGTCGAATTTTGAAAAAAAACATGATTTAAGGAATCTTAATTAAAACTGAGTCACAGTGGATGTTTCCATTCAATTCTAAGAATGTTAAATGTTTACTACCATTAAAAAAATCGCGTTAAAAAAGTGTCTTTTTTCCGAAACTAGTTGAATTTTGAAAAAACACCAAGATTTAAGGAATCAAATTAAAAACTGAGTCACAGTGGATGTTTCCATTCAATTCTAATAGAGCTAAATGTTTAATTCCATAAACAAAAATCTTGTTGAAAAAGTATGGACCTTTTTTATGTGAAAATATTTGAATTTTTTTAAAAAAACACGCATTAAGGAATCTTAATAAAAAACTGAGTCACAGTTGATGTTTCCATTCAATTCTAACACAGTTAAATGTTTAATTGCTTTAACAAAAATCGTGTTGAAAAAATAAGTGTCTTTTTCTAAGAAACTAATTGAATTTTAAAAAACAACATGATTTAAGGAATCCTAATTAAAAACTGAGTCACAAAGGATGTTTCAATTCATTTCTAATAGAGTTAAATGTTTAATTCCTTAAACACAATCTTCTTGAATGAATAAGGGCCTTTTTTATGTGAAAATATTTGAATTTTGAAAAAAAAACACGAATTAGGGAGTCCTAATTAAAAACTGAGTTACAGTGGATGCTTTCATTCAATTCAGATAGAGTTAAATGTTTAATTCCATAAACACGAAACTTGTTGGAAAAATATGGGCCTTTTTATGTGAAAATATTTGAACTTTTAAAAAAACACTAATTAAGGAATCCTAATTAAAAACTGAGTCATTGTGGATGTTTCCATTCAATTCTAAGACAGTTAAATGTTTAATTCCTTTAACAATAATCATGTTGAAAAATAAGTGTATTCTTTTGCGAAAGTAGTTGTATTTTGAAAAAACAACATGATTTAATGAGTCCTAATTAAAAACTAAATCACAATGAATGTTTCCATTCAATTCTAGTAGAGTTAAATGTATAATTCCATAAACACGAATCTTGTTGTACAAATATGGGAATTTTTTGTGTGAAAATATTTGAATTTTGTAAAAAAAACAAGATTTAGGGATTCCTAATTAAAAACTGAGTCAAAGTGGATGTTTCCATTCAATTTTAATAAAGTTAAATGTTTAATTCCTTAAACACGAATCTTGTTAAAAAAATATTTTTATGTGAAAATATTTGAATTTTAAAAAAAACAATTTAATTAATTCTAATTAAAAACTGAGTTATAGTGGATGTTTCCATTCAATTCTAATAGAGTTAAATGTTTAATTCTATAAACACGAATCTTGTTGAAAAAATATGGGCCCATTTTATATGAAAATATTTGAATTTTGAAAAAAAAACACGAATTAAGGAATCCTAATTAAAAACTGAGTCACAGTCCATGTTTCCATTCAATTCTAAGACAGTTAAATGATTAATTCTTTTAACATTAATTGTGTTGAAAAATAAGTGTATTTTTTTTTGCGAAAGTAGTTGTATTTTGAAAAAACAAAATGATTTATTGAGTCCAATTTAAAAACTGAGTCACATTGGATGTTTCCATTGAATTCTAAGAAAGTTAAATGTTTTGATTTCTTTAACACTAATCGTGTTGAAAGAAATAAATGTCTTTTTTTTTGCGAAAAGAGTTGAATTTTGAAAAAACAACATGATTTAAGGAATCTTAATTAAAGCTAAGTCACAGTGGATGTTTCCATTCAATTTTAAGTGCGTTAAATGTTTATTACCTTTAAAAAAAATCGCGTTAAAAAAAGTGTCGTTTTTTGCCAAACTAGTTGAATTTTGAAAAAACACCATGATTTAAGGAATCCTAATTAAAAACTGAGTCACAGTGGATGTTTCCATTCAATTCTAATAGAGTTAAATGTTTAATTCCATAAACACGAATCTTGTTGAAAAAAATGAGCCTTTTTTATGTGAAAATATTTGAATTTTGAAAAAAACAGGAATTAAGGAATCCTAATTAAAAACTCTCGGGGGGTGCCCTGAGGACTGGACGTAGGTCAAGTAGACTGAACCAGTATAAATCTCTGTGTTCATATTTCTCTCTCAGTGTCTTTGATTTCTATTTTTGTGAAGTTTAAGTTGTTAAATTTTTATATTAGACCAATTCACCCCCTCTTGGTCAAATCCTATTTTAACATTTGGTATCAGAGCAGGTCTCTTGTGTAAAGAACTTAGCAGTTTCAAGAGAGATCCATGGCAGGATTTGGCGAACACATTCTCACTGACGAAGCCTCTATTACTAGACCTCCAGCCTTCAACAGCCAAAAATTCTCCTTTTGGAAGATTAAATTTCAGAACTTTATCTTGGCTACTGACATTGATTTATGGGATGTGTTTGAACAGGGAAACTTTGTGCCTATGAAAGAAGAAGATGGACTAACTCCTAAAACTCGTCCTGAGTTTGACAGTGAAGATCTCCGAAAAGTTCACCTTAACAGAAAGGCTGTACTAATGCTGCAGGCAGCCCTAAATGAAGATGATTTCTTCAAAGTGTGTACACTACCTTCTGCAAAACACATGTGGGATGCTCTAGAGATAGCTTACGAGGGCACAGAGGCTATAAAAGAAAGTAGAGTTAACATGCTCACCACTGAGTATGATTTGCTCCAAATGAGAGAGGAAGAAACTATTGTAGAATTTCAAATGCGTCACACTCATCTCATCAACAAACTAGCAGCCCTTGGTAAGACATATGGTCAACACTCCCAAGTAAGAAAAATTTTAAATATTGTGTCAAGCAAATGGGAAGCCAAGGTCACAGCCATAGAAGAATCCCGTGGTGAATCAATGACCTCAGTTGTAGCCCTTTTTGGATGTCTTGCTGAGTATGAAAGCAAGAAAAAGTTCAAAAAGGAATTGACAAACATTGATGAGAAGAAGAAGAAGGGGCTAGCACTCAAAACCATCAAAGAGAAAGAAAAAGAACCAGAATCAGAGGATGAAGAAGAAGATGTGGAAGATGAAGAACTAGCAATGGTCATCAGAAAATTTAGACGAATGTACAGAAAAGACCAAAACTCCCGAAGGCTACAAAAAGGAACTTCAAGCAGAATTATATGCTATGAATGCAATAAACCTGGCCATGTGAAAGCTGATTGCCCTCAGTTAGTTGCACAATACAAAGAAAAAGAAAAGAAAAGGCCAAAATTCTTCAAAAAGAAAAAGGCATATGTCTCAGGTATTTGGGGTGACAGCTCAGGAGAAGAAGAGAGCAATGCAGAAGAAGAAGCCAATCTATGTCCTGTGGCTCAGGAAGAAGACACTGACACTGAAGAGGTATTTACTGAACCTAGCTATGATGAATTACGTCAGGAATATGATGAAATGCATATTGAGTTACTCAAATTTGCTAAAGAATTATCTTTCTTGAGAAAAAGAGTTAAAGAACTTGAAAAACCATCTGAAACTCCTGTTGCCACGAGTATTTGTTCAAAATGCAATGATTTGAAAAATGAAAATGAAAAGTTATCTAAAACACTTCAGAAATTTACTCAGGGCAGTGGAATGCTTCAAGTGATTTTGAAAACCCAAAAAGTCACAAATGATAGAAGTGGTATAGGATATACTCCTCAGAGTGATTTTCATAAAGGAAAGAAAAAACATGGCAACAAGAATTATTTGAATTATTTTCAAAAGTCAGTTCATTCCTCAGAACCCTTTGCTTTTTGTAGCTGCTGTAATAGAAAAGGTTATCGAACTAGAAACTGTTTTTTAAGAAAAACAAAGCATTAGGCACTTACAAGTGGGTACCAAAAGGAACCTATGTTCCAAAGGCACCAAACATTAACATCCGAGGACCCAACAAAACTTGGGTACCTAAAGCAACTAAATGACTTTTCTGTAGGTATATCTTAGAGCATCCAAAGCAAACAAATGGTAAATTGACAGTGGATGTTCAAGACACATGACAGGTGACAAGAGCAGATTCATCAGCCTGAAAACTAAAGATGGAGGCAAAGTAAGTTTTAGAGGAAACCAGTCAGAAAGATCACGGGAGTTGGAGAAATAACCAATTCAAATGGAGCTTCCGTGAAAGATGTATATCATGTAGAAGGACTTTGCCACAATCTTCTCAGTGTTAGCCAAAGCACAGACAGAGGGAACTGGGTGATATTTGACCCTGAGGGATGCTTCATCATCAACAAAAGGGATTTTCCCATTGATAAAGAAAAGCTGAACATTCAACTCAGAGCTCCTAGAGATGGTAACTGCTATACCATTGAATTAGAAAAGAATTTCTCAAACTCATGCTTAATTAGTCAAGCTGATGAAACCCATTTGTGGCATAAACGATTGGCTCATGTAAACATGCATCAACTTGACAAATTAATCAAGAATGAATTAGTTCAAGGGCTTCCTAAACTCAAATTCAAAAATGATCTGGTGTGTGATGCTTGTCAGATAGGAAAGCAAACCAAATCATCTTTCAAATCAAAAACTGAGCTTTCCTCAAAAAGACCTCTTGAACTACTTCATATGGATTTAATGGGTCCAGCTAGAGTCAAAAGCTTAGGAGGAAATTTATATACTCTAGTGATTGTTGATGATTTTTCAAGATTCACTTGGACCATATTCTTAACTTCTAAAAGTGAAACTTTTGAATTATTCTCTGTTTTTGCTAAAAAGGTTCAAAATGAGAAATGTATGTCTATTGTTTCCATTAGAACAGATCATGGTGGAGAATTTGAAAATGGAGACTTCATAGCATATTGTGAAAATGAAGGGATTAATCACAATTTCTCAGCACCAAGAACTCCTCAACAGAATGGAGTGGTAGAAAGAAAGAACAGGGTGCTTGCTGACATGGCAAGAGCAATGATGACAGAGAAACAAGTGTCACAAGTTTTCTAGGCAGATGCTCTAAGCACAAATTGCTACATCTCAAATAGGGCATACATAAGACCATCACTAGGAAAGACACCATATGAGCTATGCAAGGGAAGAAAACCAAATCTTGCTCACCTTCATGTCTTTGGAAGCAAATGCTTTATTCATAATAATGGTAAGGACAATCTTGGTAAGTTTGATCCCAAGTCAGATGAAGTTTGTTTCTTGGTTATTCAAATAGAAGTAAAGCCTATAGGGTCTTTAACAAAAGAACTTGTGTAGTAGAGGAATCTGTGCATGTGGTATTTGTTGAAACCAATCCTCCTGCAAAACCTGATGTTGATGAAAAAATTATCATTTCAAAAGATTTTGAAAATCCAAACAAAGAAAGTTCAACTGATTGTCAGCCAACTCAAGTCTTTGAAAACAATCAGATGAACTTCCTCAATCTCCTTAACCAAAAGCCTGGAAGTACATTCGCAATCATCCCATCAATCAAGTGATTGGAGAGATGAGTGAAGGTGTACGTACCAGAAAAAGATTTAATGAGGCTCAATTTTCAGCCTTTATATCTCAAATAGAGCCCAAGAATGTTGAGGAAGCTTTAACTGACAATGATTGGATAATTGTAATGGAAGAAGAATTAAATCAATTTGAAAGGAATCAAGTTTGGGATTTAGTTCCTAGACCCAAGGATCATCCAGTCATTGGTTCAAAATGGGTTTTTAGGAACATTAGTGTTTAAGGAATTAAACATTTAACTCTATTAGAATTGAATGCAAACAACCACTGTGACTCAGTTTTTAATTAGGATTCCATAAATTGTGTTGTTTTTTTTTCAAAATTCAAATATTTTCACATAAAAAAGGGCACATATTTTTCCAACAAGATTTGTGTTTAAGGAATTAAACATGTAACTCTATTAGAATTGAATGGAAACATCCACTGTGGTTCAGTTCTTAATTAGGATTACTTAAATCGTGTTATTTTTTCATAATTCAAATATTTTGACACAAAAAGGTCCATATAGTTTCAACAAGATTGGTGTTTAAGGAATTAAACATTTAACTCTATTAGAATTGAACGAAAACTCCATGGTGACTCGGTTTTTAATTAGGATTCTATAAATCATGTTTTTTTTTTTCAAAATTCAAATAATTTCACATAAAAATGCAGATATTTTTTCAACAGGATTAATGTTTATGGAATTAAACATTTAACTCTATTAGAATTGAATGAAAACATCCACCGCGACTCATTTTTTAATTAGCATTCCTTAAATCGTGTTGTTTTTTCAAAATTCAAATATTTTCACATAAAAAAGGCCCATATATTTTCAACAAGATTGGTGTTTAAGGAATTAAACATTTAACTCTATTAGAATTGAATGCAAACAACCATTGTGACTCAGTTTTTAATTTGGATTCCATAAATCGCGTTGTTTTTTTTCAAAATTCAGATATTTACACATAAAAAAGGGTCCATATTTTTTAACAAGATTAGTGTTTAGGAATTAAACATGTAACTCTATTACAATTGAATGGAAAAAACCACTGTGACTAAGTTTTTAATTAGGATTCCTTAAATCGTGTTGTTTTTCATAAAACAAATATTTTGACATAAAAAAGGCCCATATATTTTCAACAAGATTGGTGTTTAAAGAATTAAACATTTAACTGTATTAGAATTGAATGAAAACATCCACGGCAACTCAGTTTTTAATTAGAATTCCATAAATCATGTTGTTTGTTTCAAAATTCAAATATTTTCACATAAAAACGCCCATATTTTTTCAACAGGATTAGTGTTTACGGAATTAAACATTTAACTCTATTAGAATTGAATGAAAACATCCACCGCGACTCATTTTTTAATTAGCATTCCTTAAATCGTGTTTTTTTTAAAATTTAAAAATTTTAACAGAAAAAATGCTCATATGTTTTCGACAAGATTAGTGTTTAAGGAATTAAACATTTAACTCTATTAGAATTGAATGCAAACAACCATTGTGACTCAGTTTTTAATTTGGATTCCATAAATCGTGTTGTTTTTTTCAAAATTCAAATATTTACACATAAAAAAGGGTCCATATTTTTCCAACAATATTAGTGTTTAGGAATTAAACATGTAACTCTATTAGAATTGAATGGAAAAAACCATTGTGACTAAGTTTTTAATTAGGATTCCTTAAATCGTGTTGTTTTTTCATAATTCAAATATTTTGACATAAAAAAGGCCCATATAGTTTCAACAAGATTGGTGTTTAAGGAATTAAACATTTAACTATATTAGAATTGAACGAAAACTCCACGGTGACTAAGTTTTTAATTAGGATTCTATAAATCGTGTTGTTTTTTTTTCAAAATTCAAATATTTTCATATAAAAACGCCCATATTTTTTCAACAGCATTAGTGTTTACGAAATTAAACATTTAACTCTATTAGAATTGAATGAAAACAACCACCGCGACTCATTTTTTAATTAGCATTCCTTAAATCGTGTTTTTTTCAAAATTCAAAAATTTTAACAGAAAAAAGGCCCATATGTTTTCGACAAGATTAGTGTTTAAGGAAATAAACATTTAACTCTATTAGAATTGAATGCAAACAACCACCGTGACTCTGTTTTATTTAGGATTCCATAAATTGTGTTTTTCTTCAAAATTCAAATATTTTCACATAAAAAAGGGCACATATTTTTCCTACAAGATTTGCGTTTAATGAATTAAACATGTAACTCTATTAGAATTGAATGGAAACATCCACTGTGGCTAAGTTTTTAATTAGGATTCCTTAAATCGTGTTGTTTTTTCATAATTCAAATATTTTGACATAAAAAATGCCCATATAGTTTCAACACGATTGGTGTTTAAGGAATTAAACATTTAACTCTATTAGAATTGAATGAAAACATCCACGGTGACTTAGTTTTTAATTAGGATTCTATAAATCGTGTAGTTTTTTTTCAAAATTCAAATATTTTCACATAAAAACGCCCATATTTTTTCAACACGATTAATGTTTACGGAATTAAACATTTCACTCGATTAGAATTGAATGAAAACATCCACGGTGACTCAGTTTTTAATTAGGATTCTATAAATCGTGTAGTTTTTTTTTCAAAATTCAAATATTTTCACATTAAAAATGCCCATATTTTTTCAACACGATTAATGTTTACGGAATTAAACATTTAACTCTATTAGAATTGAATGAAAACATACACCGTGACTCATATTTTAATTAGCAATCCTTAAATCGTGTTTTTTTTTTCAAAATTCAAAATTTTAACAGGAAAAAGGCCCATATTTTTTCAACAAGATTAGTGTTTAAGGAATTAAATATTTAACTCTATTAGAATTGAATGCAAACAACCACTGTGACTCAGCTTTTAATTAGGATTCCATAAATCGTGTTTTTTTTTCAAAATTCAAATATTTTCACATAAAAAAGGGCACATATTTTTCAAACAAGATTTTTGTTTAAGGAATTAAACATGTCACTCTATTAGAATTGAATGGAAACATCCACTGTGGCTAAGTTTTTAATTAGGATTCCTTAAATCGTATTGTTTCTTCATAATTCAAATATTTTAACATAAAAAAGGCCCATATAATTTCAACAAGATTAGTGTTTAAGGAATTAAACATTTAACTCTATTAGAATTGAATGAACACATCCACTGTGACTCAATTTTTAATAAGGATTCCATAAACCATTTTGTTTTTTTTCAAAATTGAAATATTTTCACATAAAAAAGCCCATATTTTTTCAACAGGATTAGTGTTTACGGAATTAAACATTTCACTCTATTAGAATTGAATGAAAACATCCAACGTGACTCATTTTTTAATTAGGATTCCATAAATCCTGTTTTTTATTCAAAATTCAAATATTTTAACAGAAACAATGCCCATATTTTTTCTACAAGATTAATGTTTAAGGAATTAAACATTTAACTCTATTAGGATTGAATGCAAACAACCACTGTGACTTAGTTTTTAATTAGGTTTCCTTATATCGTGTTGTTTTTTCATAATTCAAATATTATGACATAAAAAGGCCCATATATTTCCAACAAAATTAGTGTTTAAAGAATTAAACATTTAACTCTATTAGAATTGAATGAAAACATCCACTGTGACTCAGGTTTTAATTAGGATTCCTTAAATCATGTTTTTTTTTCATAATTCAATTATTTTCACATAAAAACGCCCATATTTTTTCAACAGGATTAGTGTTTACGGAATTAAACATTTAACTCTATTAGAATTGAATGAAAACATCCACCGTGACTCATTTTTTAATTAGCATTCCTTAAATCGTGTTTTTTTTTCAAAATTCAAATATTTTAAAAGAAAAAAAGGCCCATATGTTTTCGACAAGATTAGTGTTTAAGGAATTAAACATTTAACTCATTTAGAATTGAATGCAAACAACCACTGTGACTCAGTTTTTAATTAGGATTCCATAAATTGTGTTTTTTTTTTCAAAATTCAAATATATTCACATAAAAAAGGGCACATATTTTTCCAACAAGATTTGCGTTTAAGGAATTAAACATGTAACTCTATTTAAATTGAATGGAAACATCCACTGTGGCTAAGTTTTTAATTAGGATTCCTTAAATCGTGTTGTTTTTTCATAATTCAAATATTTTGACATAAAAAAGGCCCATATAGTTTCAACAAGATTGGTGTTTAAGGAATTAAACATTTAACTCTATTAGAATTGAATGAAAACATCCACGGTGACTCAGTTTTTAATTAGGATTCTATAAATTGTGTAGTTTTTTTCAAAATTCAAATATTTTCACAAAAAAACGCCCATATATTTTTAACACGATTACTATTTACGGAATTAAACATTTAACTCTATTAGAATTGAATAAAAAATCCACCGCGACTCATTTTTTAATTAGCAATCCTTAAATCGTTTTTTTTCAAAATTCAAAATTTTAACAGAAAAAAGGCCCATATTTTTTCAACAAGATTAGTGTTTAAGGAATTAAACATTTAACTCTATTAGAATTGAATGCAAACAACCACTGTGACTCAGTTTTTAATTAGGATTCCATAAATCGTGTTTTTTTTCAAAATTCAAATATTTTCACATAAAAAAGGGCACATATTTTTCCAACAAGATTTTTGTTTAAGGAATTAAACATGTAACTCTATTAGAATTGAATGGAAACATCCACTGTGGCTAAGTTTTTAATTAGGATTCTTTAAATCGTGTTGTTTTTTCATAATTCAAATATTTTGACATAAAAAATGCCCATATAGTTTCAACAAGATTAGTGTTTAAGGAATTAAACATTTAACTCTATTAGAATTGAATGAACACATCCACTGTGACTCAATTTTTAATAAGGATTCCATGAACCATTTTGTTTTTTTCAAAATTCAAATATTTTCACATAAAAAAGCCCATATTTTTTCAACAGGATTAGTGTTTACGGAATTAAACATTTCACTCTATTAGAATTGAATGAAAACATCCAACGTGACTCATTTTTAATTAGGATTCCTTAAATCCTGTTTTTTTAAAATTCAAATATTTTAACAGAAACAATGCCCATATTTTTTCTTCAAGATTAATGTTTAATGAATTAAAAGGAAGCCTCATTATGATCAAAGGGTCCAAAAGTTTCAATTTGAAACTTTCAAGTTTGTGAAAGCTACTATTCACTGGTTAGGACCAACTTTGAAAATTCATAACTAATTGTAGAAAAATGGAAATTGAGTGCTTCCAATTTCTATTTGAAGCTTGTAAGTTCCTTTACAAGGGAAAAATACTCCTTGAGTCATTTACTTGCCCAAATGATACATTTTAATTCGTAAAAATGTACTGTACAATTGGTCATTTTTCTATTTTTCCCAGGTTTTCCAGTGATTTTCTTCAAACTTTGGAACTTAATAACTTTCTG
>JANTPZ010144040.1:0-74089 GCA_025593235.1 Vachellia pachyceras | reverse complement strand
CTTGTTACCGCTGCTTCCGAACAAATGAGTTCCACATATGCATGATTTGCTTCTCATCTTTGGTCACATCAACAAAATTATCAAGCATCTGCAAAATAACAGAGCTAAGGGGGGGAATTCCACTTCTCATCGTTGGTCACTTCAATAGCAATTTGACATATATAAACAGACAACAATAGATTAAGAATATAATTGAACATACCCTTCTATCTTCAAAATCTGCCACATCATCATCAACTTCATCTTCACTATCTTGATCTGATAGAACTTGTTCAAGTGCCATTGGCTTTAAAAGCAAAAGAAAAGAATATGACTAACAAATCTTGTGGACATGCGATAGCAGTCAAAGAAAAATTGAACATATAATTCAAATATCAACAGGAAAAACTATTTTTTCTTTCTCTTTATTCTTTTTTAAGCTCACATCTGATGATTAAAAATATCGTTCCATCTCCAGCTTACCACAATTAAAGGCATCCTAAAAATTTTTAGAAAGAAAACCATTTATGGTAAATATACAACAAGAAGCAGATATAATGCAGCAATCAAATAATATTGATCCCACCAAGGTACATGGTTTGACCTCGTTACACATCAGTTTGTCAGCAACTATTATTTTACCACACCCAAACAGATATAAATTAATATAAACTATTTTTAAAATTAAATACTTGTTTTAAGAAATACTTGTCTTGAATCTTGGCCCAAAAAAAGTTGTCTTAAATCACATAAAATTAGCAAATATGTCACTGAAAGCAAAACTGAATACAAAAAGATTGTGGACACATTATTCAGGAAAATTTTAGAACACAGGTATAACACGGTCATTGATACCTGGGCTCTGTGGGAGTGAAAAAACTGCCGTTTCCTCAGGAGGGCGCAACTGAAAAGATTTCAAAGAATTACATGGTAGTTATATTCAGTGAGTTTTATGTATAGCTAGCAATAATTATAATCACAAATAGAAAAGTTAATCATAATTATAACTTCCCCGTAGCTTGGAAAGACTAATCTTAGACAACCAAACTTGATGTTTAGAACTGGTTCGTGTCATATATCTAGATGTGTTGTACACAATATTAAAACAACTGAATTTGTAATTATATAAATTGCATACTACCAACGAATCTAGCTGCTTCATTCATAAAGTAGAAATTAATCTAGTGTAAAGTAGAATGAGAATTTTAAGGTGACAGTCCAAAAAGTAATTTTATTCACAATGTAAAAAAAAAAAAGATCAGACTGGCCAACCGTTGGTTCAAAGGAAATCTGTTTGACTAATGTCTTGTGGAAAAAGGGTATCATCTCGGCATACCGTTGGTTTAAAGGGAATCTGTTTGACTAATATGAATAGGGATTGGTCAATTCCGTTATCTGCTTAAATTCAAGAGTAATATCCTGATTTGCTCTTCTTTCTTTGCTTTCTCCTCTTATAGGTTGCTTCTAAATCCCTCCTTTAATGTAGTTATCTTAATTTTGAAATAATTTTCTTTATCTATCCCCAAAAAAAAAAAACAATGCAATAGCCATCAAGCCATGAGATATTGACGGAGACTTAGTAGCATGGGATGCTAAGTCTCACATTTAGTAGTATAGGTTGCTCAATGGGATATGTTGATTCTAACACTACATACAACTAACTTTTTCTCCATCCCATTGAAGTTGGTCTGGAAAATTGCCCATTTATATTGAACAAGATGATAGTCATCCACAATTGAGCAAAGCTGTTTGAAACCTAGCACACTTGCGTGGGTCAGAAAGAGTAGGCCAGAAGAGCATACTTTCGTGGGTCAGAAAGCTCAACAGATAGCTTTCTTGTCTTTGCAAACTGTAGAACCGCAGGAGTCCCAAGGTTACTTTCAGATACTGATTGGATATATGGGTCTGGAAGCAACTGCCCCATTACACTTGAAAACCCTACAAGTTAAAAGAAAGTTGACATGTCATGAACAGTAGGTAGCATCAACGTTGGTATTTGTAAAAGTTAATTCAGATTGGCAAAAAAAAAAGTAAAAGTTAATTCAGAAATAGCTAAAATGCATATCTTCAAACCTAGCACAGATCAGTGTTGAGTCCAAGCATGTTACCATCATCATCCTCAATGAAATACAAGACTTTTTTGGATAAAAATACTAAGCACGGTAGTTGCAAAGACAACAATAACTCAAAACAGTTTATACAGCTCGAAAAAGTTGCATACTGTTAGATGGGGAAAGAAATAATTTGAAATTCCCATTGATTGATGTACCCTAATAGGGTATTTATACATTTAGAGGGCAATTCAGAATCATAATCAAATCCCTAATATATCTCACTAACTAAATCCCTAATATATCTCAATAATATCTAATCAAATCCCTAATATATTTCAACACAACAATAACTCAAAACAGTTTATACAGCTCGAAAAAGTTGCATACCATCAGCTGAGACCAAAAGCTCATCTTCTGCAGGAAAGTCAGGTCCTACAAGAAGTGAATGCACACGCTTTTCTTTTTTAGAGGTTAAGGACTTTGGTCTTCTGCGCTTAAGTGGCTTTGCACTGCAAACATTTAAGAGTTCAATTTTTTTCACTCTGTAGCATATACAAGGCCAAGAAAATTTCAGGACAAAATAACTTCAGCCACTAACCAAAAGAAGAACGTTTGTAATTTCGGATCAACACCATCAGCAATTATCTGGCAGAAAAAAGCATCTCACAGTAAGTTTTCAGGGTCTAAAAGAAAGTAGAGGGGGAAAACCTTCACATCACACCTTTATGCTAAAAGGTTAGAGAGTTTCAGAAGTTTTTTTTTTCTCATTTCTTAACCACATATATTCTCCTGGAACCTCCCACAGTCCCCGTCTAAATGTTGCAAATTACCACCAGTACGCTTAAGCTTGAGTTCAAGGGGTCCTTGAGAGGCATATTACCATCACTAAACATAATATCATTCTTAAGCTTTAGAACTATAAATATATAGTCACTTTTGAGTTCAAATACAACTAAACTAAGGAAAAAGTTGACCGATGCCATATGCATGCATTAATAACACATGGTATCAAAACATGTGAACTCGAGGTGCTATAAAGAATGTAGAAGAAACGAATAGTAATGGTAGTATGATAAATAAATTCTGACTAGATAGCAAAGGATAGCCATATTGTAATCTTTCCAACCATCAAGAATATCACTTCCATGGACCACATTGTAATTGAGATTTAGAATTAAGTATTCAGAATTCAAGAAAATTAGGTGTGTTTTTTTTTTTTTGGAGGGGGGAGATACATGGGGATGGTCAGGATACCAAGGAATTATATCCAATTACATACTAAAGAAAATGGGGCCAAGATGTCTAACCTCAGATCTCCAGATATCAGTTTTCACAGAGACATTTACAGCAAGAAATTCATCTGATTGCTGCATAATAATCCATGGTTTAGTATCAGTGATTTAATGACTACTGCTTAGAAAGCACACAAGAATTGTGTGGAGAACTGACCCAAAATTCAAAGCTGAAGAGATCATGTGATGACGGCAAGTGACATTTTAGACCCTTAAAAAGAAATAAGTCAGAGGCAAGAAAAAATGTTCCCACTTGTTATACTGAAAACAAATAAGCTTCAACAAGAGATGTTGAGACCCAAGAGTAGGGAAACCTTAAAGCTAGCACATTTAGCCAAACAGAACGGACAGGAGAAATCTTCAGTGACTGCAAAAAAAAAAAAAACTTCTACTTGTTATATGATGTAGAACCCAGGAAGATAGATATTAATAATAAAGGAAGGAAAACAAAACAATGTGAAATAAGATAACTTTTGGGCATCCAAAATTAGTCACATTCAATGCTATGAAAACACATGAAGGATTGTGAAAGAACCACTCGATCCAAAAATTTATCCATATTTGTGTTCATTTTTCGCCAGACTTGAGTACTCCACTATCATGAAACATGACCAAATCCCTTTAAGGAATCAGCTGAAAATAAACTTATTCTTAAACACAACCCAACATCACAATATAGTTTACAAGGCTCAAAGTGTGCAACCGTGTCAAAGTATCACAAACTCAAAAGCTTAAGCATTTAGATAGAACCAAGTTAACTTCGATTATCACAAACAGAAATAAATCAAGAAAGCTTTTTACCATTTTCCCTCAAATAGTGAAGCTTCCAGATCCTTGATTGTAAACTAGATTTCCTCTATCACTATATTTGTAAGAAAAGCACAAATGATCTTTTTAATAGAAAAGGAATTAATGAAAAGAGAAAACATTGAATCGATGGAGAACAGCAAACCATCCAAACCATTTTTTTTTTTTTGGGAGAGGGGGGAGGGTAAACAAAGGTTAAGTCAATGGAGTATGTCTTCCCCGTTATAAATCAACAAAAAGCCACCCCCAGCCCAAAAAAAAAGTAGGGGAATAAAATAAACTGCCTCCCAAAAATTATTGCGTTCTGTTCTAAAGTATAGACTATAAAAGAAAATGATCACAAGTATGGAGTTGAAAAATGCATTACAATAATCTAATGCAGCCCTTTGTCATACTAAGTCGTAAAGTAAAGCAGCTGTTGCTCCTCCCAAGCTTGGTGACCAAGGAAAATGAAAATATAAAAAAAAGCATAAAATTAACTCACCCATTAACGCTCAAAGATACATTGCTCTAACTGGCAACAGTCAAGGTTGTCAATTCTGCTTTTATAAAATAAAATTGATCAATCGAATCTTGAAAAATGAACCAAAATTGCAAAATTTCAGGACATCAAATAATCACATACTCCCGAATTTAATTTTCTATATCAGAGATCATGGTGAGTATAGAAGTTAAAATTAAGTTCTTCAATAATTGTCATAATCTTGAGTTCAATTTAAAACACACACAAAAAAACCACACTGTTCTATTTGAAAAATGATGATGATTTAACAGCTCAATAAATTATTATACAAGACAAAAAAATCATGCATATCATCCAGAAAGAGAGAACGAAAGAAATCATCCACATTACCTTCGGTTCTCTGCAACTTATTCTGGTAATACCTGTAATTGAATATGACATTGCCTTCCCTCAACCTGGACCAAACAAGAAGGCAGGGATCAAAATGCAGATTAGATTTAATACTAAAATGTATGACAGAAAAATTTAAGAACTGCTTTTTTTTTTTTAAATAAAGATATTTTATTATAAAGAAAGAAGTAATACAAATGAAGAGGACAAGATTTCTTTAAATACAAAGGAGAAAGTGAAGAAAAAAAGAAAAGCAAGTAAATATGAAAACGCTCTCTTATCTCTCCCGCATGTCCACCAAAGGAAACTCCTTTAATAAAATAACTGAGCCAAACAAAGTACAAATAAAATCTTAACCAGTTAAGGATAAATCTTTTTCCCCTCAAAAAACCAAAGAACAGCATGTGTAGCACTGTCATGACGCTTCGACCCTTCTTATCGACCCAAAAACTCACACAAGAGACAAACATATACAAAACAAGAAAATGGCGATCACAAAATATGTTCATTGTCAGAATTTTTCTCCACCTTTTTGTGGTTTTCCTACTTTTCTTCCCACCACCAAATAAATTTTTAAAGCAATGAGGACACTCAAGAGCCAAGATTATGCAAAAACATGGAAAATGCAATCACAAAAAATGTTTGATTTCAGAATGTTTTATCAACCTGTTCATCCTCTTCCTATTTTTCTTGTCACCACCAAATTGCTTTCTAAGCAATAATAAACTCAAACAGAGTTAAGGTGCAAAAATACTCATTAACTTATACTAAATTTACATCCAGCACCACATATTTTTTGGAGGTGCAAAATTACACATGAACATTCAAAATGGGTGCAAATATGCCCAAACTGTTAAATATAACCTAACACCGTTACTTTGTGGTGGGCCCACGCTATTTTTTCATATGCATATTTAACTATGTTAGGTTATATTTAACTGTCATAACATTTTTGCTCTCATTTTAAATACTTATGACTATTTTACACCTCCGAAAATAGTGCTGGATGCACTTTTAAAAAAAGTTTATAGGCACTTTTTACATCTTAAACCTCCCAAAAATCTTAAAAGGAATAGCATTTACAAAAACATATCAATCCATCTCAATAATAATATCATGCCAACATATTGCAAGCAGGGCATCACAACATCCTCAAAGATATAAATCTCACCAAGAAAAACATGAGATAATAGCACTGGGATATGAAACTCACAAATATTTTTCTATAGTCAAGATTCCATCTATGCTAGAGACATAACAAAGATCAATCATGATATTTTTTTAGCTAACAGCCAATGCTTTCAGGACAAAGAAGTCCTTGACAAAAATAATTAATAACAACACTCTTGGAAACTAAAAAAGCTTCATGATAACAGATGCCTAGAAGAAATTTGAAAGTTACCGCATGATGTGAGATAATGAAGAAGATGGTACTTCGGTGCCCGCATAACTGTGATAGTGACATTTTTCCTTGGCCCCGAACTCTTCTGCGGAAACTGTCATTTGAATTTGCTTTGGCGCCCTCTTCAAAAAGACAGAAGCAGACAGCAGTCAGTCTCCAAAATGTTATTGTTCAGTGGATAAATAATATTTAAGATAGAACAAACCACATTTTCAGAGCTACAGGTAACTTGAATGGAGACACACTTGTCCTCATTTAAAAAATCTGACTGCAACAAAAAGAACATTGCAAAGTCTTACAACTATTCCAAGTATGATGAAGAAATAATCGGGGTTGAAATTGATTCTTAGACATAAGAACATAGTCCTGGGCCATAGCATAGCCTTTAACTGGTACAAAAGGAAGCTGGTGAAAAACAATGCTTAAAATTAATTTTATTCAGACGTACCTTCAAAAAACAAGGAATAAAATCAACAGTGGACATAATCTCAGCTCGCTGCCCTAAATTGAAATTTGGAGAGCTCTCCCAAGTCATATAAAGTGATTCTAGAGACACTTTTCCGCATAAGCAGTACCCTTCAGCTTTTGCTGTCAAGTTCAGAATGAAATACGATTGAAAGATTTGTAATGCAGAAGAATATTATCATACTAATTTCCACATAAAGCTCTTTCTATTACCACTACTTCCATATGTTTAAGAATTTGGAGATCTATAGCCATTTAATGTAGCATAGTTTGGAAGTATGGAGCATCTAGCACTACTTACATTATATTAGCAAAAGTAGGTTTTGTTTGGAAGCAAAAGGGTAGCTTACCCTCCCATCCCTTAAGGGATGCTCAAATTCCGACCAAACACACTAATACATGGCTACAGAAGCACCCTTGGAGTACTAGCATTTTGAAGGGTATTCAATTGGGATAGGAAACTGGAATATTTATGAAAGTTGTGACTGGGAGAGAGGGGACTAACTAGACAGAAGATGTGAGTCTCTTCAAAATTTCTATGTAGGTTTTTTTTTGGACAGCAAGGCATAAGTGTGGCTAATATTTTTTTTAAGGACAAAAATTATAAATTAAAGCATATCTCACATGCAAAAGAAGTAAGATCCAAAGGCGCCATGCTCATACTTTCTCCAATTGATGAATTCGAGTTTTCCACTGCAAAATCAATAGTTATAGAAACTAAAGTGAGCACCCAAAAAAAAACATAAAATAGATATTTTCATCTCATTAAAGTTACACAAGCATAGGCATACCAGAGCTGATGAATAGAATAACAAGGGTACAAGATTTAGCCTCCGCAGCTAGCTTACTAGCTTCAGGGAGTGTAAAGCTTGCTTGGACTTGAGAATTCCCATCATTTCCAGGGCAGTTGCGAAACATGCAAAGACGACTTATGCTATATGTAGCAGAATACTTTTCGTTTTGGAATAATTCATAACAAAGTTTTCACAGCAAAGATAAAATATTAGTATGAAGGTATTACATCCAAAAAAAAACTCAGTTAGCATAAAAGCACAAAGCAGTTCTGCTGAAGTGGAACAATTATTACCTCTGCAGCTACAACATCAGAAACCAATCTTGCCAGACAGATATACAAAGGAAAGACAGTCTGGGTTTCAGTCACAGTCCGTGACAGCGAAATTGTCATTTGTATTCTATTCAAATGATTTAATAATTCTGTTAGCATCCCAAAATTGATATTTATGCTCAAGTCAAACCAAAGAGAACATGACAGCTGGAAAAGCAACGTGCAGTACTCAGGTAATCACTTAATAAGGTTATCAAGCCTATTTAAACATAACATATTACATACTGCCACCCAAAAGTAGATAGGGGAAAAAGTATTGCAATATGGATGCAAAAGTAATTAGCATACAATCATAATCTTGAAAACATTACTTTTAGTATGTTGAGGGACAGGGTATGAATGAGATAATTTACGTAAATTTAAACGTATTGAAATTATGAATTTATAAGGGGCATATTTTCCTGTGATTATATTACCGTTGGGATCAGGATTCAATGGTGATTAGAGAATATCAATCAATCTGCTGAATTTTTGCCTTGTATTCCTCTTGATTTGAGCCTCAAACATGTATATATATGTATTATCCAAGTGTATAGAAGGATACAATGAAAATGTTATATTATTCACCCAGTTTGACTGGTTCAAACCCACAAACTTCAGAAAAACTTGCACTAAAAGACTTAAGCCATTGCACACTGAACCAGCAAAGACTTGTTTGGATGTAATGAATGGCTGACTGCTAACATAATTCTGTTATGATAACGAGTTCTGAACCAGTTAATAACTGATCATGAGCTCATCTTCACACAAGGTGGATGGACACAAGATTTCAGACACTGATTTTGTCTAGAAAAAAGAATTTCTTGGAAAGAAGAAAAAGGGCAATTCAAAAAGTGCTCCCAAACAAAAAGTAAAATTAATGAATCATTTGGTCAAAAGAGATTTCCAATTATCTTTTACCTCCTTTTGTACCTAGCCTTTATCCTGTAGTGCAGACACCTTTGGAGAAATGATGGCTGCACAAGATTTCATTCTATTAGAAACATAACAAACAATGACAGCTAAAGACATTTAATGGAAGAGATGATGGTTTGAAGGACAGTAAATCAGGGGAAAAGTTTGTCAAAAGAACACTTTACTAAAGAGAAAAGCTGTGCATAAAGGGTGCATAAGAAATTCTCGTAAAACACCAAAAGCGAGTGTGCAAGATTTTGAAGGAAATAATTAACCTTGGGATGAATACAATGTACTATAAGAAAATTGATAAATAATCAGATAAACTATGATTTGAAATGACAGATCATTATAGACAATAAAATATAGTACATTGCTTATAGCACGTCGCTGAAGAATGTTGTAGAACTCTACGGGCTTGCAATAAGCTGCAAGAGACTCTTCAGCAGAAAGCTCCTCTTCTGCAGATAAATGCCGTCGAGAATCTGGGCGGCACATTTGATCACTGCTTCTAGAACAGCTGCAGGGACAAACAAATATGCATTGTCTGTGCCACACCCTTATTTGTAAACAAAATTATGGATATCCCACATTTACAGTAAACAACTCAAGGCAGGGTACACATGCAAGATAGCACATGATCAGAGGAGCTTTTTTCCTTTTTAAATATAACACAAGTTTTATAAGAGTAATAGAGAATAGAGGGAAAGAAAAAAGATTCCACATAAAACAAACACCATAAAAAATAACTGAGCCACATCAGAAACATCAACATGGTTAAGAGCTATTATACAACCTACAATAATCAACACTGTAAAAAGCTTTTATACAAACAAGAATGAAGGACAGCACATCAAAGAAAATCCATATAATTCACCAAAAAGATCTACATCATCATACCATGGGTGAAAAACCTACAAGTCTACAACCACCATAGTCCTAGAACACTCAATAATTTTCTTTTGTAAGCATTTATCCAATATCCAGTACAACCCAATTATTTCAGATTCAAGCAATGTCTGACCCCAATCAAAGGGTGACTGTTCCAGCATTGTGTTTTCAGTCTGTAACGCTCAAACCCTTACCTTACTTAAGGAATTGAATCCCTACCACTCAACCCAACTGATGCAAGTATCATACTCCTAATATAGTTGACAAAACAATCAAACGTTAACTAACTTTTACTCTCTCAATCCCTGAGCCTTGAATCAGACTTTAATTTTAATGTGCATTATTGCTCTTTAAGCACAAGAATCATTTCCTAACGATGTTATGGTGTAATGCTAAAGAAAGGAAAAATTATAATGAGTATTCAAAGAGATTGGTATACTCAAAGTGTGTTGAACAAACTTCACAAAGAAAATGAAAACAAAGAATCTCAAATCTGAATTTCTTCAGAAGACTGACAATCTGGCTTCCGAAACAAAGCCTTGCCAATAGCTCATTTATCAAAAGCCAAGAAGCATGTTAATTACAAGCATACCCCTCATCACAACTTAAAACGACAAACAGTTCCCTTCCCATGCTGTGCTCTTTTATTCTTCTCCCATTCCTAATCAAATCATTAGCCAATGACAAATCCACAAAGGATTGAAGACGTATGATGAAAGAATAATCCAGCCATGCTAAAGGTAAGCAAAACGCAGATCAAACACAGTTAAGACAAACGTGACAAGCCTTTACTCTGTTCTAGTCACATTCACTAGATCTAGCACACTTTAACCAAGACTTTACGGCACAAACTATTTCCAATTTCCTCTGTAATCTCCGTGACAAAATCAAACAGATCATAAGCAGATTTATCAAAACAAAAAAAAAAATCCCATGAACCCAGGACTTAACATGTGTTTACAATAGAGAAATTTGAATAGAGCATATCAGACATGATGACCAAATTAAATATTATGTTTACATCATGCCTAACCTGAAGGCAAGAAAAATGAAGGAGGAGATCAGGATACTAACCCCTATCTGCATTCGATCATTTCCTCTATTTAACTCTTCGATCACTTGAAAGAATCTAGTTTGAAGAAGAATAATAGGTAAAGAGGAGGAAATGTGAAGACCTAGCTTGAAGCGGTTATTGAACCAATCAACTTTATGCCCTAACCTACACCCAATGAGCAAATATTCATCCTCTTTCAATCTAGCTTAGTTTCATGCCTACAGTACTTATATCCTTCATGGTTCAGACTTCAGACCATCAGACACGACCTTCTAGGGGATATTACATTTTTAATAATTAATCAATATCATTTTGCATCACACATTTTATTGTTGTATTTAGTAAAAAAAAAAGCTTTTATAGTTTGGAGGAATTACTTTCTTCTTCTCAAAAAGATGCCCAAATTGCATAACCTTCTCCATCATGAAGATATACACAAACAGCAACAACAAACCTTATCCCACTAGGTGAAGTAGCAAGATATACACAAACTTTGACCCCAAAAAATGAAGATATGCACAAGCATCCATTAAAGCCAAAAGATCATGAAATAATACAGAATAATATTCATTTCCTTTTATGAAAAAATAAATCCTCTTACAAAATGTATCTTAAACTTATATCGAAATGTTACTTATTTTATGCTCATTACATAGATTTAATTTGATCTAAATTTCAAAAAGGTATCATGTTATATTGATCACATGCATACATTTCATAAATTTTACCCATAATAAATATATGGGTATTTTAGTAAATATGGATGCTATAGTATATTATCTTCTGTTATAGAGAAGCCTAATGTAGCCCATACATTTACTTGAGGGGAATGAATGTGATTTTTCAAATGAAAGAGGGTGGACATGTAAAATTGGGCCTCTCAGGGGAAAGAGTAATGTACCATCGTAATCTTACATAAATAATTTACAATTTCAAAAGATACATACTGATCGTAATATCCAAATGTAGATAAGTAAATTTTTTTACCAGCCCATCCAAATCGATCCTTGATTGTTTCATATTGGAATTTGTTTGTTAATCCCTTCGCAGATTTATCATCACTATAATATGGTACTTGAATAGCCACCTCCATTTCAAGAAAATCCTAACAAAATTCTGAAGTTCTGGGCAGAAACTAATGGTGAAGATAGCTCATCAACATTATGATGAAGTACAAGAGAAATTAAATCTAGCTAAAGATACATAGATATACAATTCCTATCCTAAAAGTATGATTTGTTATACTAGATCGCTTTAACAAACCATAGTATTCTTTTTGTATTTATTCATAGGAACTTTCAAATTAATTTGAGCAAACATAATTTAAATACAACTAATTAATGAGACTGATGTAAAGCATATAATTGCAAAAGGTCTCAACCTGAAAAAAAATTGCAAAAGACAGGCTTTGTAATTAAGAGAACGTACGAGATTTCACGAGCCACAACAGGTATGCCCGGCATTCTTTGCGACCAATTCTCAGATATATTTCATGATGTCTAGCATTTAAGTATTTGAAATTTTCACAA
This sequence comes from Vachellia pachyceras, assembly GCA_025593235.1. Classification (NCBI taxonomy): domain Eukaryota; kingdom Viridiplantae; phylum Streptophyta; class Magnoliopsida; order Fabales; family Fabaceae; genus Vachellia; species Vachellia pachyceras. The sequence goes on along the minus strand of JANTPZ010144040.1, from coordinate 61,743 downwards.
GCAATCAGCCTGCCAATGGAAATGGGGCACAAAATCATCAAAGCCATTATGCAAGAATAATGATTGCAACATCGCAGTTTAAACATTAATTAGATCACGAAACCCTGATTTATTGAGACAGTTGAACAAATACTGACCCAAAATAACACATATACGCATGCTTTAAGTTTACATACACCATTTAAATTGAAAATATTAAGGAACCACAATGGCTGAAAAATAACATCAACTATCCATGAAATGCAATGTCAACTATACCCTGTTTGAATGAGGTGGTTACAAAGAAAAGTTAACTGAATGACCAAGCAGAAAGGTAGACAAGAAATGAAACATATGATCAGAGAGTAGTTCTGATCAAGCTAAGAGATAAACAAAAAAAGAAAGAAAGAACGAAAGAAAGAAACATACAATCACGGTGTCGTAGATCGATGACAAAATCATGTACTAGGTAGTAGCACAGAGAGTGCATTTTGTATATGATTAAAAAGACCCTATAAGCTTCTATGTCCAAATGATGTAGACTTGTATAAATCCCAGCGAATGCAAATACAAAAATTGAGAATCCGTTTAAACTGCCACATGAAAAAAATCAGAAATTCACAACATCCCTAGTTACCCTATCCTTCCAGTGCAAAACAAATAATTGTGTAATTTTTTCCTGATGTTTGGCCAGTCTAGTTCTTTTTTTTATAAGGACTTATTATGTAAACAGAGAAGCCTTTCCTACAATTCCATGTTCTTCAAGAAGGATACTTTTCTCTTTGGAATTATCCCCTTCAAGCAGTTATGTTAGCGACTGCCAATTTAAGTTTTCAAGATCAACGCAATCAGGCAAGAACTCACAAATAATCACTGCATGGATGAGGTTAAACAAGATAATAGCGTCGCCCACGTCAGGCCCAAAACATAAGTCATAGAACAATAAGTACTGAAAAGTAATTAGCTTTGGTAGTTGGATGTGCAAGAAGAACTGCCGTTTATGAGAGTGAGAGGGATAAGAAGGGGAACGTACGCAGCTCAGAACAGATTTTGGAAGCCAATGAAATCCTTCCTTTATTCTCTCTCAGTAATCTCTGTCTTCTTTCTCTGTATTGTACTTCCCTTTCTAGTTATAAAAGAAACTAAGTTATAGGTAAAAAGTTCGCAGGAATTCATTCACAAACCAATTAAAAAAAAAGACCAATAGGAGAAAGAATAGAAAGACTCAATCTAATATTTATTTTCTATCCACATTTAAAACCAAGAAAATCAACGGCCTTTTAGAGAAAAATTAAAAAAGGAGTAAGAAAATAGGAGAAGATTGCAAAAGAGGCAAATGGGAGTAAAGAAATGCAAATACCAGCAGCTCGTCGATGATAGGAAGCTTCCATATTCAACCTCTCAAAATTTGTCCACGCAACATGCGCAGGGGGGTGAAGGGTTAGTGTAAACAATAAGTGAAGGGAAGCAGAATACAAGCTGATGCACAGTGTGGGAGAAGAGCATCGAGAGGGTCCCCCAAGAGAGAAGGGGTAGAGAAACAGAGAGAAGAACACAAATTTGGAAAGTGAACCGAATGCACGGTCACACAGTCCAGCTCAAGCTAGGGCTTAATTGAATGGTGTTTACTGTTAAATGCGGTCTATCTATTTGTTTCCGTTAAACGCAAAGGCTAGGCGAATTGAATAGAGCGTGTGGACATCGTTGTCCTCCTTTGGTTACATTAAATTGAAGGATGATTAATTTATCATTATACTAGTTCATATATAAGAATTTGTACATTTAACATCAAATACTTTTCATTGTAAAAATGTCCATGAACTTTATTTAATATGTTTGATATTATGATTATCAAGATGTTGATTTGTTTGGGGGAGATGAAGTATTAGCAAATATACCTCATTTTTAGAAATATGCCAAGTATTTAAAAATGTAATGCATTTAATGATAATATTAGAAGTTTCTAAAATTTTTTGACAAATTAAAGAAAATGTCTAGCACGTGTTTTAGAATTATAACACATGCCCAAAACTCTCCACTCTAGCTTGAGAGGGCAAAATAAAGGTCGATGAGAGAAATTTTATAAAATATGCAAAACCTAAGGTAGTACAACTAGAGCTTTTTTATTTGAAAGTACATAGGAAGTGATGTACTCAGTAGATACAATAATTGATAATGAATGGTGTGTGTTATTACAAGTTAGAAGGGTTAGATAAATGTAAACACTTGCTGTTTATATGAGTCAATAGTTAAAATTATATTTTTAGCGTAATTTACGAATGGAGTAAGTATATAAGAGAAGCTTCATCTCAACTTACACAAACATGCAATGATGATGCAAACAGCCCTTCAATGTATCCCGATGTAGTTAACAGTGGGACAGGCTTAATAGATATGCTTAATCGATCCAATCTTTTATATATATATATATATATTAAAAATAATAAAGCAGCATGACCATTTGATCATAAGCCTCAGAATGAATTACAAAAAAAAATTGATCATGGATAAATCACGTTAGACGTTAAATATTAGATATTAATAATCATCATAACAGTAACAATTAAAAAGCAAAGTGTGGATCATTCAAACAACTTCCATGGATTTATCTATTTTTAGGAGAAAATTTTCTCTTCCTTCGTAATTTTTTTTTTTACAAAGCCAGACAAGGGAGGAGAGCAGAATCCTCCCTTCCATTGATAGGATTTATTTACATAATTTAATTAAATTAATTATGTTAATTAGATAATTTAATTTAGTATATTTTCTAAAACACTCTAATTATCTTTTTTAATTCTGTCTCTCCATTTGATTATTGTAGATGGAGCATCATTGGACGTAATTTGAAAAATTAATGAAATTAAAAATAAATTTTACCTTTATTACTAATACCAACTCTCAATTTAATCCCATGCTTAATACTAGATGAATGCTAAAGATCAAGAGTTGGGAAAGGTTTTGAACATCTATATATTATAATATTATCATTGAATTTCACATTATGTTTTTCCTTAATTGTATAAAGACCCTTTTCAATTTTATAACATCTAAAAAAGCATTTTAAGTTTGATTTTAAAAATAAAAAATATATGGAGCAAAGGAATCAATCATTTGAGAGCTCTTTATCAATATTTGGAGCTACTGAAATTAATTTAGTTAGAATATGAGAATTTAAAAAAATTACAAAATAAAAGCATCAAAATGATATCTAAGACAAAATTGGAACTTAAAAAAGATTTTGGGCTCGTTTGGAAACGCAGTAGAGAAATACTTTTACGCAAACCGAGGAAAATATATAGAGGAATTATCTTGTTTTATGAAAAAATAATGTTAAACATGCTTTCGGCTTTGCTTAACTCTTTACCAAACAAGCCCTTTTAGTCTTTTACTTATAATTTGTCTAACAAGAGTTTGAACATTGGTTATATGAATTTCAATCAAAAAAATTTAAGAAAATACATGTACATGAAAAATTACAAATTTATTTAAGTTTCTCTCGAGTTCCTTTAATTTAGTAAAAATATAAATGACTGAATGTGTTTATGTACAGGAATAAAACTTGCTGTTTATATTCTAGTACATTTGTATATTCAATATGTTCAAGACGACAATTTTTAAAATAAAAAATTATGATTTTTATTTTCAACATTCACAGGATAATGCATTTTAATTAAGTAAACACAGATATTTAAATTAAAAAAATTTAATGTTAGCCTAGTTTGCTAGTATTGCGAATGAGGATCGAAACAATATTTTATAAAATTAAGGGATTAAAATAAATTTTTGTGTAAATTTTAAAAAAAAACTAAAAATGACCTATGGTTTAATTATAAGCAAAGAGCCGTTGGAGCATGAACAACCCAATGTCCGAAAAGCGTCGGGCGGCAAAAATTTTGAATACATCTCTTCGTGCTTGCCCTACATGAAACATTTTCAAGTCGGTCCGCTACACTCCCCTCTCCTGTTCTGCTTCTTTCTCGATAACCCCCTTCGATTTCCCAAGATTTGGGGTTTAGGGCAAATGCTCTTTTTGCTACAGTAGATCGGAGAACAATTCTACGAAGTTTTGCATTCATCTGTTCAATAGACTCGTTAGCTCAGTATATTTGACGCAATTCCAACAGGTATATATTGCTCTCAATGTCTCTTATCCTCACTAACCAGAAGTTGCATTAACTGATTTGACGTTGTCCTCAGTATACGCAGCAATGGGGGTCGAAAACTACCATGTAATTGAGCTCGTCGGTGAAGGTTCATTTGGGAAGGTGTACAAAGGAAGGAGGAAGCATACCGGACAGGTGCTCTTGGATTTCACCACGCACACACACACTCTCTCTCTCTCTTTAGCGTTTTTGTTATTTGTGTCCTTCAATGTTTCCTTTTGATACCAGACCGTTGCAATGAAATTCATTATGAAGCATGGCAAAAGTGAGAAGGATATCCATAATTTAAGACAAGAAATTGAGGTAATTCATTTTGCTTTCGCTCTGCAATGCCGCATCAGTATGTTTCATTGCATGGCTTTTTAACTTCTCGGTTTTTGAAAATTGAACTTTCCCTGCCCCGTTTTAAAATTGGATAACCGAAAACATATCCGTTGACAATAAATTAGTTATCAGTCATTCAAAACTTTAGATTGATGGAGTTGAGGATTCCTTTCTGCTGTTGATTTTAGCAGAGGTCGACAGTACCATGCCACAGGAATTGTTTGCCTGCGAAGAAGCATCATTTCATGAAGATATGAAAAAATAAGAGAGTCTTACAGTGTGCTCCACACAATTAAATAACTTAGCATTCTCTGCTCGACTTTTGATTTTGAATCATTTAAGCACTAAATATGTGCTGTTAGAGAAAAATTGTATCCATTATAACTGATCAGAATCAGAGCTATTGGACTTCGATAATCAATACATTGGATAATGAAAGGGTTTCTGCTGAAATTTTTTAATGAACCCCCACATTCAAAATATTAGAACTTATACTTGAATTCACGTTTCAGCTCGCCTGTTTTGTTGCTATATTTTCCTCTTTAGCTTCCATCTGCTCAATTATTAAGCTTCAATTTTTTATTGGTTAAACCGTTAGACTTACTAATAAGATGTGCTCCCCTAGTAGAGAACAACTCGGCCTTCAGCCCTTCACTATTTCAGCAATTCAGCTTCCTTGGTTGCTGTATTCTTAAGTTGCATTTTCATAAATTTCTTTTTTATTCATGACTATAAAATTTATAAAATGCAACTTCTCTACTTTTTTCAAATTTCTTGATCCATTATCTTTCATTGTTCCCACAAAAGTGACTGGCCACCTCAAAAACAGCAACAGAAAATATTTTTTTCCTTGAAAAAGCGGTTATAGAAAATAGTTTATTACATTTAAGGAACTGTCTTAAACCGTCGAAACTTCTTAATAGATGAAATTGTATTGGTACACTAGAATTTCATTCTGAAACGTCATATTTAATTTTGGACCTTGAAGGTATCTGTTTTGTTACAAGGGACTGTGTCATACAATTTTCTTGAAGTACCAATCAATTTTGAGCAATTCCAATAAAATGTTTTGTGGGTGGTTATAATTTTAACTGAAGAAATTAACTAAAATTCACACATGGAGTTTGATTTTGAACTAGTTATATGCATGGTGGTCATCGGGTCAGTTCTCAAGCAGTCATTTGCATTAATATGGTTTATTGACACTAGTTCTCAAAAGTTGCTTGGAATAAAAGGGTCATCTAGTCTTTGTGAAAATTCATTTATTAAAGTGCAGTCTATGCTTGTTCTACTCACTTGTTGAAGTTATTTCAATGAATGTATGAATCCTTCTCACTTTGCTGGATATTTGAGTTTTTCATCTATTTTTATAAGGTGTGTTAACTTTTGCAGATCTTAAGAAAGTTAAAGCATGAAAATATTATCCAAATGCTCGATTCCTTTGAAAGCCCACAAGAGTTTTGTGTTGTCACAGAATTTGCACAAGTAAACATCTTCTATCATTTATTTCATTGGCCTCTTGACGATTAGGAGACTGGTTTTCAATCCTGAAATTGTTGCACAGTGAGCTGTACACTTTATGTGCTACCAGTTGGTTGATGGCTAACATGGTTATTATGCATGCTAAAAAATGCTAGCTTAATTTCTCAATTGGCAGGGATATTCTTGAGGATGATAAAAAATGCATGCTAAAAAATGCTGGTTTTCAATATTATGCATGCTAAAAAATGGTTATTCTTGAGGATGATAAATGCCTTCCTGAAGAAGAAGTTCAAGCAATCGCAAAGCAATTGGTACTTAATTCTTATAAAGAATCCTCTTCCTTTCTCTTTAATAAAACATACTTTTGTTCATGAATTTTGGATAAACTGCAATATTTTCTTTTTTCGGTTTTCCATTTGTATCATGCGGGTGAAAGCATTATATTACTTGCACTCTAATCGCATCATCCACCGGGACATGAAGCCGCAGAATATTCTCATTGGTGCTGGATCTGTTGTCAAGGTTGATTAAACTTAGAGTTTGTTCGTTCATGTGGAAACAATTTCCAAACCTGTGTTTTGTTTTCTAGCTGGGTTTTTTATCAAGTGCATAACTTGTGGATTATATTTGATCCTGCTGCTTATCCATTTTGTCATTTGATCCTGCTCGGGTGCTATTCCTCTAAATGGTCACTGCTGGTTATTGTGAAAGGGTTTACTGTTTTCCATTTTGATGATCCAATTCATATACACAAAAAAATGGAGAAAAGATGGTTGCTATAATATTATTTTGCAGTGCATTAATTGGGTGGCTTTACTTCTAGAGGAATGAGTTCTGTTTGAAGTTATTTTTTTGTCAGTTGATTCTCTGTGTGCACTAATTATATCTGATTCATTTAGAACGATCTTTAGTTTGCTGATAGTCACACTTATTGATGACATGGTTTTCATTCCTATAGATAAGTACAATAATAATTATGTAATTTTCTCTTGGATTTGTAACAGCTTTGTGATTTTGGGTTTGCACGTGCAATGTCAATGAATACTGTTGTTTTGCGATCTATAAAAGGTTTACTTATCAAAACTGATGTTGTTTATTTTGTATAATGGCTTTTATGTAGGTTATTGCACTGAAAAATTATGCTAATATGTGTAATTTTTTTGTTTTATGTTTTTACAGGCACCCCGTTATACATGGCTCCAGAACTTGTACGGGAACAACCTTACAACCACTGTTGATTTGTGGTCTCTTGGTGTTATATTGTATGATAAGTTTCCTTTATCTTGACCAAGGAACACACTCTTCCATGTGCAGCTATGCATGTGTATTATTATTTGTTTGAGTTCTGACTTGATGTCTCAAGAATTTGTCTGCCTCATGCTAGCATCAGATTGTTTCGTCAATTTCTTGCTTGTAACATCCAACTACTAGTCCCTTTTCCATCTATAACAGAAGAAATTTTTACAAATTTTTCCATCCATAGGCATTGAACCTTCAGCTTCTGCTTAGGTTAATTTTCTGAGCATATGATCAACTTATGAAAGACCCTTTGTAGTTTCTTTCTGAATGATGATATTGCCTTGCTCCTAGTCACTACCATGTTTGTACACGCCCTTTTATGTCTCAAATTTTTTTGGTTATTCATCTTACTTTTAATTGTTGAAGCCATTTTTTTCATGCCCACAACAGGTATGAGTTGTTTGTTGGCCAACCTCCATTTTACACAAATTCTGTATATGCTCTCATTAGACATATTGTTAAGGTACATTTCTCAAACATATAAAACTTGTTACTTTAGATCTTCTGCTCCATGATTAACCGTGGGCTCATGTATACAATAATCCAGGACCCAGTTAAATATCCAGATAGCATGAGCTCCCGGTTCAAAAGCTTTTTGAAGGGTTTGCTTAACAAGGTAGTGCTTGGTTGTGGATATTTCCATATCTCAATTACATATGACTCTTATCCAATTTGATGTGTAAAATCCTTTGGTTTATGAAATTTTCCCTATTAGGCACCAGAAAGTCGACTGACTTGGCCAGTTCTTCTTGAGCATCCATTTGTTAAAGAAGCTTCAGATGAATTAGAGGCCAAGGTAGCTATTCAAACTTTATTTATAGTTGTACTAGTAAATGTATGTGGCTCTTCTGTTTGGAAGACAAACAACTGTTTTGTTTTTTTTTTTTTTTAATTTGAGAAAACATACAATTGTGCCTACTTCAGGAAATGGGTGAAACAACTGTTTCACCCAAGGGCTGTGATCCAATGCAGAGGGGCAGAGAAAAAACCTACCAATCTTCACCAGGTTCAGTTTCTTCTAGTTAATGCTGCAAGTAGATACTCCACTATATTTATCATATTATCTCTTTCACTCTCTGTGATCCTTATTCACATAATCATAGTCTGAAGACTAATGAATTACATTACAGCTATTGAGGAGAATGCTACTTTACCTTCTCAAAATGAAGCTCAAATAAATTGCCCCAACTTGGAGACAACCCATTCTTCAGTACATGATGCATCCCCAGGATTTTCAAATCAAAATTCTATTAGAGAAACAGGTATAATTTTTTGCTCATTAGTATGCTTATACTTCACTTGATGTCAGAAGAAAGGCGCTGTTTTTTGTCTTTATCTTCTTTTCCTACTATTGTTAAGCCGTTCTTTACAACTTAACTTGAGTTGTTGTCTTAGCGCTTGTTTGGAAACCAATTCTAGAACTTAGGTTTAGTTTCAAAACCTAGGTTTTACCTCAAAACCAAGGTTTTGTCCAAGCAAAAATTTTTTTTTCAAAAGCTATTTTGGTTACAAAACCTCAGTTTGAAACCTAGGTTTTCTCTTTCCTACTTTTTCCTCTTTCCTCTTTTCTACTTTTTCTTTCTTTCTCTTTCCTCTTTTCTACCCACTTTTTTGCCTCGGAATCCGTAAAAGCTAATGGGTGTGTTTGGATAGCCCGTTGGGAAAACGGACACAGATTCTGAGGTAGTTTATGTGAGAGGAATTTTGTCTCGGTAAGCGCACCCGTTGGCAAAACGGGCTTACCAAACACAGCTAATAACTTCACAAACATAAATCACTTTTCAAAACCTAGGTTTTGCCTCGGAATCTGTAAAAGCTATTTTCCAAAATCTATTCTCCAAAACCTAGGTTTTACCTTGAAATCTGTAAAAGCTATTTTCAAAATCACATCCAAACAAGCTCTTAAGCTAAAGTTGATTTCTTTCTGAATACATTATAGTAATGACTAATATGCCATTGTATTTGCAACTTTAGTTGGGTAAGCAGTAGTTTACTGTGCTATTCAAATTCCAATTTTAGTGTTCTTATTTCTGACATGTTTAACTTACCTGATAAACTTATGGTTACACTAGTTGGACATATGCAAACTTGCAATTATTTTATGACACTTTAGTTTTGAATTGGTGTTAAACAATTAATTTTCTATTGCATTGATAACTTTAGTCATCATACCATTTGTAGGTCTTTGGTATGTGATAACACATTGGCTATTTATACTCATCTATGTTTCTCTACATGCTAGTTCCTTTTGTCTGGTTCTTGTACCAGGAAGCGGTAGACAGGGTGGCTTTCAAGAGTGGCTTATTGCATTTCATTAAATATGAGCATTGTGACTTCATGAAAATTATTCTAGTTAGGCATTCACCAGTAGCAAATGCATACACAGGAATTTTAGTGGCTTGTTATCACGCAGGATCTTGAAACACTAATGTATTTTCATTTACTTAGAGAAATGTTTATTTGTTTTGTTGGAAAGACTAATATGTGGTAGAACTATTTCTAATTAGGCTGCCAGAGATTGGAGAAACTAGAAAATATCTCTCGTACAGTCAAAGGTGCAAAATTAATTGGTCAGGACAATGAAGCATTGGCTTATATTCTACTACACTTGAAAACATGGTCTGAAGGATCTCATGATAGACACAGGTATATGAGTTGCATAGGCGCGTTTATTAAGCATGTTAAGCTCATGTGTCTCATTATTTTTTAAAAATGCACAGTGATCAATACATTGCTGATACAAACTGGTCATTGAGGATTCTCTCAAACCTAGTTGCAGCAGAAGCCCTCAATTCTAGTGGACGAATAGATGAATTAATAAGCGAGCTTCTTGCATTTAGTGGAGCTATTATAAAAATTTTATCCTCTGAAGTTAACGAAATGTTAGAAAAGGTATGGCACTGAAATATTTGAATTTGAAGTCCTTTCTTTAGATCTTGTATCTCGTTGTATCTTTCCTCCTTGATCTTTGCTTTGAGCTAGGTGCAATAGGCAAATAATTGATTGCTAAACACTTTTTTTCAGTTTTCTTTACTTGAAGGTTGCAATTTCTGTTTTTCTCAATTATCACTATCCTTGCCCTTTCTTGTTAGTATGGTACTCGTAAGGCCTTTTTGTCTCCTTCACTGATAAGTTTTTCAAGAAAAGAATTTTCTGTTTACCCTTCTTATTAATGACATGTTCCCCAAAATATTAACTTTCCTTTTAATTTCAAGCCTGAAATTTCTAAGGCTGCATGCCTGTATCCAATCAATGGCAATGTGTTTATCTTATTTTGCGTTCTAAATCCTTTGTTGATAGTTTATTAGTTAATTGATATCATTATTAACAATCATTTTATTTTGTGCAGAGTTTCTCCATCTCTAAAATGTTATTAGATAATAATGGAAGCTTCAATGCAAGCTCTTATCTGAGGCATTGGGTTGCGACTGTGGAAATTTATTCACAGGTCATATACTTTTTATTATGTAATTTGACATGTGATAATTTTAAACAAGGGACATAGCATTCAGTCAATGTAAACGTAAAAAATCATTGTTAATACCAATTCTGTTGCATTATTTTAACTACGTTGTTTTCATTTTATTTGATTCTTTGATATTTGATTTGATTTATATAAGGATTGTTTGTTTTTTCTTTTGTCTTCTCTGGGATAATGCTACATTGTATTTGTAACTGCTTTTGTAATTTATATTTATATCTGTCATGCATCATCATAGAGTACTCAGGTAGGATTTTGATGAGTTTAGACTTTTTGATGCACATGGAAAAAGCTCTTTGTGATGCACATTGCTTACATGTGTGCTGCACTCTCAATTATTGATATATGCAGGTTGTAGCTTCCACAAATGATGCATCTGGAAGGGTTCTCTATGAGTCTAGTGCATGTATTATGGTCATGCTATCTAGAGTTGCTCAGGTTGTTGAATCATCATCTCAAAGTTCAGGCCCAGAGACACTGAATGAGACGATCAAAACAATTCTGGATCATGCTAAAACATCTGGTTTGGTAGACCATTTGTGTCTTTGCTTAAAAACATCAGGTTCTTCAGGTTCTTCTATTATGTTACGGGCAGCTTCAGAAGCATGTAGAGCTATCTGGTCGCTGATAAATGCATTGGATATTCTTTTCATGAAAACAAATGCCATTGTATTTCCTATAGATGCTTTACAGAACCATTCTTTGTCTCGACTAGAAATCAAAGATCATGAGCAAAATCCACTTATAGGGTCAGAGTCATCAAAAATTGTTGAAGCAGTGACAAGAGCATTTCTGAATACCAAAGCCATTTGTGTTGCTGTTTACTACTGTTTCAACCAGTGCCTTGAGGCAGCAATGGGTTCTGGACTTCAGGTACCTGTGGCTTACTTACCCTTGTTTACAGGGCTTCTTTTTGTGATAGCTATATCTATGTATGTCGTATTGATTAGATATTTAAGGCAATACAGATTTTTAACCTTTTTGTTGCACTCAATTATCGTCATGAAGTTTCCATTTGTAGATATGACAGATTGACAGTGTATTCCTTTGCTTTTTCAGCTTTTGTCAAGGTGCTGCCTACACAGTGGAGTTGTTCCATCACTTCTTTGTGGTCTGCCTAGCTCCCTTCCTGTGGCTACTGTTGTTAGTGGTGGTGGAGATGGTACAATTGTTTCAGAAATATTTTCTGTGTTGTCATTATGCACTACCTCTTTAAATAAAGATCCACAAAGTGGAGATTCAAATATAAGGTGCAAATTCACTAATCCTTCTGCTCTTATTATTTCTTCATGCCTCATCCTTGCTGTAATTGCGCAATGTTTGCAGTCATCTGGAAGAAATTCGGCGCTGTTCATGCTCACAAACTCACCAAAGAAACAACTTGCTCGACTTTCATTGCTTGCCCATCATATTTCTTCTGATGATAGAGAGAAAACTTGTCAACCCCAAAGAGCATCGGCCATGTTGGCTTTAGCATCCATTCTATCCCTCGAATCAGGGCCTGCTATTGAGTCCTCAATCTTTGAAAGTGCCATGCCTTTGATTCCTCGAACATCTTCACTGCATGATTATCTTAAAATTTCATCTGCAAATAAAAATGAATTGGATCCTTCCTACCCCAGTGGGAAGCTCTTGTATTGGCAAGGACTAAGAGATGGTTGTGTTGGCCTTTTAGATTCCAGACTGAAGTGGGGAGGGCCATTGGCTGTTCAACAGTTGTGTGCTATTGGTGTCCCTCTTTTGCTTATTGACTTATTAGGCATTGATGGCACCGATGCTTCTCATGGACTTGAGTGCTCAAATGAAACAGTTGGATTATCCCCTACAGGAGTTATATGGACAATTTCATCAATATGTCAATGCCTCTCTGGTGGTGCTTCTACTTTCCGTCAGATACTGATTATTAATGAACATATCAAGCACTTTTCTGACTTGATATGTGATGCTCATCTAAAGTTGATTAACAGATGGATTGGACCTGGTGGAGGGAGAGCAGGAGTTAGAGATCTAATTATTGCAGTAATAGATCTCTTAGCATTTCCATTTGTTGCTCTACAAAATGTGCCTAGCTTGCCGGCTACCTCTGCATCTATTATCAGTGGATTTCTTTTCAACAATGGCTCTCCTTGTCATAGAGTATGCATGGAAGATAAAGCCATAATAAAAGCAATAGAAGATGACATGGGAAAATACATCAAGATCCTTGTAGAGGTTAAAATTTTCATCTGTTTTTCTTTTGCTATTTATTTTGTAGATTTGGAAGATCTTCCAATTAAAAATTTCTGGTTTCTTATCAACCTAGAGTGGTAAAATGAGATGCTTTTGCAGCTTTTCCTGAGCAGTCTTATAGCTCATGGCAGCTTGTTTACTTCCCCTGGCATCAATGATTATTTTGTGATTAAAATCCAGCTTTTGGGCTTTCTTTTAATTATTATCGTTGGTGAATTGCTTTTATATATCTAATACTGTTTGCAGTATTTTGGTTCCGTTATTGATTGATTATACACTGATTTGCCATATCGAGATATCTTGGATCCTCATCAAATGTATTGAAGTTTTCAGGTTGGCGTTCCTGGTACTATCCTGCGATGCTTACATCATATGGAGTTGAAGGAGTTGGGCAGGCCTGTTGCCTTTCTTGCTAAAATGGTCAGCCATCGACCTTTGGCAATTCAACTTGTGAGCCAAGGTCTTCTAGATCCAAATAGGATGAGAAGATTTTTTGATTGTTCAGTGCCAAAAGAGGTCACACTAGATGCCCTCATGATTGTTTCTGATCTTGCTCGTATGGACAAGGTAAAATTGTCTCATTAAATTTGTTTTTATGATCAAAACAATTATCAATTTTGTCTTTGCTAGTTTACATAACAATAGTGGGTACGCCCAAGTTGAACAAAGCAAATAAATGGACATTTTCCGTGCTCTAAAGTCATGTCGATACGTGCTTTTGTGTGTGTAGATGTGTTGAACCAGATTGTTCGTTGAATTGGAATATTAATTATTCAGTTTAGAGATCCTGCTATGCTCAACTAACCATTGTCATTATTAAATATGATGTCAATTTATTTAGAAATTAAGAATATGTGAGTAAATTTTTTTACTCTTCAATAATAAATCAAGTTAATACATATAAAATAAAGATATTAAATAAAATAACTTACAGCAATACATATTTATTTCTATATTATAATTATGTATAATTTGAAAGAAAATAAATAGATGTTCGATTTATTATCACTTACGTTTTGATATTTGCTCCATGAACTATCTTTGATAAAAATCAACGTTTACTTCATTCATTTGTGGTTTCGGTTGCATTGCATCTTGGAGACAAGAATAATTACTTTTTGTAATGCCAAAGTCACCTTTTCAATTTCTTTTGAATTTTCCTTCCAACCAGTGTGTTTATATTACGTGGTCTTCGAATGTCTTTATTTTTTAGATTTATACTATACTGGACCGTGTATGGTATTGAATGTTCATTCTTTATGATTGTTTCGAATCATTTGTATGTCCTGTTTTTTCTGTTTTCAGGCGTTCTATGAATACATTAAAGGTGCTTCTATCTTGGAGTTCTTAAAAGGTTTTCTTTTGCATGAGGACCCCAATGTGCGCGCCAAAACATGCAGTGCTCTTGGAAATATGTGTCGCCACAGCGCCTACTTTTATAGTTCACTTGTATGTATAAACTAACGTTGAGTACAATAAATTATTATCTTGGTCTAAGTCTTTATAATTAGAATTCCCAATATATATATATAAATAATATATAAATAAAAAAGTAAAGCAAAGTTATCATGCATTAATTAAGAAGCTTTAATTTTGACAGACAACAAATGTTACTTGACATATTCTGCGGACCTCATTTTATACAGTTGTTTCTTATTAAATCGGATATTTCAGGCAAGACATCAGATTGTAAGTATTCTTATTGAACGATGTGCTGATCCAGACAGACGTACAAGAAAATTTGCTTGCTTTGCTGTAAGCTTTATCAACTCCCTCAAAGAGCTAAAGATAAATTTTGATTCATTATGTCTTTGTGAAGATTGTGATTTCTTTTTGTTTAGTGAATACCTCTGCTATTTTTTATATTTCATGCTTCTCTATTGGTAATCGGTAGTACATCAATGTCGACAACTCTTTTATTCACTTTATTTGTGTAATACTTAATATGGTTAATTGCACTTTTGCCTTCTTTAGTTTAGTCACCAATATAATTTAGTCTAACTTAGTGAATCTATTAGCTATTAAGTAAAATGTCTCTGGAATAAAAAAGGAAGAATAAAGCTCTTTTTACAGTCTGCTGCTTTTGCTGAATTGTAGTATGGTTAGAACATAATCCGAGGGTTGAATTCATAACTGCCTCCTTTATAATCTTTGAGAGTGCTATTGTTCTGGCCTTATGCTTTTGCAGTAGTTGCCTAGTTGGACTCTTTATGTGGATCTAATTTGTTTTCTTCACCCTGACCTCAGATTGGAAATGCAGCCTACCACAATGACATGCTATACGAGGAGCTGAGAAGATCCATTCCTCAATTGGCAAATTTGCTGTTGATGGCAGAAGAGGACAAGACTAAAGCAAATGCGGCAGGTGCGCTTAGCAATCTGGTTCGCAACTCTGATAGGCTCTGTGAAGACATTGTATCCAAAGGAGCGATTCAGGTTCGTGACATGCTATCTTAAAATATTAGGAGTACCCAAGCGTCATGTCAACTTTCTGCATGTATAACTAGGGTTATCCTGTTCTGAGTTATAGGGAGTTACATTATTTTTAAGTGACAACTAATCCAATTCTGTTTCAAGTTGGGTGCTGCTCTAAGACCCTTTTGCCCCCTTTAAATGTGGATTTGAAATTCACCACTTTGGCAATTTTGTGTGAGGAGCATGTTTCATATTGTAATGGATCATTGCCTCTAGCTTGACAGCTTACCCAGTTTTTTTCTTGGTGAATACAGCTTACCGCTTACCCAGTTTTTTTCTTGGTGAATACAGCTTACCCAGTTTTAGCTGAATAGATCCTTGGCTTCAAGTTTTTGTAATGTGATTTTGATTTTTTCATGTCTTGCAGGCCCTCCTGAAGTTAATTTCAGATTGTTCGCTTACAGCATTGAATCCAAGCAGAAATGATTCGACAAGCGAGTCCCCTTTAAAGATAGCTCTCTTTTCCTTGGGAAAAATGTGTGCTCACCCACCCTGTAGGCAGTTCCTCCGTTCATCACCATTGTTTCCCGTTGTTGGAAGGCTTCAGCAATGCCCTGAATCGTCAATTGCCAAGTATGCCTCTGTAATTGTTAGCAAAGTTGCTGAAGTTTGATGCTCAAAATAACAGTTTGACCACGTACCATCACCATAAGCTTCCCTTCCATGGAAGTCAGTCTACTTGGTATAAAATGTTTTTGAAGTTTTGAGGAGAAAATGTAAAATGGGTGGCTAGTCTTATTAACATTGGTATAAATGATAATAAATCTATGCTTTATACTTGAAATGGACTGTATAATAGCTCATGTATATATTGTGTCAGTTATGTCCATTTTTATATCTTTTCCTTGTATAAAATATAAATTTTAACGAGTCATGGCTTATTTTTCAAATTCATGAAATGATACCTGCAAGCTGCTACTTAAATCATAACTCTCTCACGCACCTCTTTTTCCCTAGTTTTCTTATTCTCTCCTCTGTTCTCCCCTACATACATGACGATAATAAATATATGAGAAATGTAACATTTTAATTCACTTGGTCTTAAATATATATATATATAGGATTTATTTGATTTTCCAAATTTTCCTTAAAATTTTCATATTAATTGCACATATTAAATATCTTTACGTTCAAAGATAATTATAATTAGAAGAGGATATTTGACGGTATTAGATAGAAGTAAACTCACATTTAGATCTTAGATCTTTTTGGGCTTTAAGCTTGTGTCCTTATTTTATTTTATAAACTTTTATTGTTGTATGCTGATTCTATGCATTTTGATCTTTTATTAAAAAAAGAATATTTTTTATGCTTTTATTTTTGCATATGTGGGGGTTATTATTTTATATGATCATTTAACAGAGTTAGTAATCTTTTAAGCAGGGAAAGCCATTTCCTCTAAAATTAACATTGTGTAATTGGGGGATTAATTTTTATATATTTGAGGCTAGACATTACGAGGAGAATAACATTCTAATTTGAATGATAAAGATTGAATTATCTGTCTTTATTAATGAAAAAAATTAAATTCATAAAAAAAGACTAGAAGAAGTATAGGCCATTGTTGATGTTTTATACTGTTGCATGACAGCAGAGTGAATAATTTTTTGTCCAATAAAAAGACGCTTCTTCTTCTTCATTTAGTCATTCAAAATTTACATTTAACTCATTCAGAGGATATTTTATATCAATACATACAATCACATTTATTCATTTATATCAATATGCTTTTTGGCCAAAATTTATATCGATGCATTTGCTACATTAATTTTGTTAATGAATAGTTGAGCGGATGCCTTAATGCAAAACTGTGAGCTCTTTTATCGATCAATTGCTTTTGAAATGTGTGAAGAGCCAATTACAATACCATTCAACACGTCTCTTGCCAACAAAAATTAAAGCACCAATTTAGTTTAAGGAAATGCATAAAGTTTTCATAATATAATGGTCCGTTTAGAAACGTGGTAGAGAAGTACTTTTAGGCAAGTTTAAGAAAATATGCGAAGGAGATTTTCTCCTTTTAAAAAAAAAGTAAAAAATATTATTGAACGTATTTTTGACTTTCCTTAACGTTTTGCCAAACAAGTTAAATATATCACTGGACAGAGATGGTATCTCCAAGAATGTGAAGGAGAGCAAATATTGCCGAACTCAATGCCTATGTTATGTAGATAGACTCTCTTTTAATGGTCTTAAAACCATCTCATAGAATCTCAGACACTCAATTTGTTTGCAATTGTATTTCTTGCATATTTCACTGCTACTCTTCAATTTGTTTGCAATTATATTTCTTTCATATTTCACTGCTGCTCTTCAATCATCATTCAAACTACCAGGTAGATTAGGGAAACAAAGGGAGAAAATGCATAGATCAGCAAGCTGGAATCGGTACTCTGAAGATTACTTCAAACAGTTTACGACGTATCAATCGCTGGGAGGATTTAAATTTTCTTCATCATCAGCAACAGATGAACCAAATCTACCAGTATATGATCATGTCATAGAATTGACGAAGAAGGAGAAGGCTCGCATTAGGTTTGCTGAGAATGCTGTGCACGCTATTCCTCTTGTGCTCTTTGGTTGTGCCATCATTCTCTGGCTTTTCTCAAACCCAGGTTTCATTATTTTTACCTCTTCATTCTCATGAAATTTAAAGTGATTGATTCTTCCATTCCATCCAATGACTCTCTCTCTCTCTCTCTAAAACTCCTATATCTCAGTTTCAAATTGAATGTGGAGATTGATGTAAGAGTTTCTAGAAAATTTAGTCTCAGATCCCAAATAAAAAACTTATTTAAGAAATGGTCTCATTGATCAAAATATTTATCAAGAGGCCACATTGACAACATGAGGTGTTATCAACACAGCGCATGGTGTTGTCAATACATAAGACCTCATGTTGTCAATGGGACCTCTTGATAAATATTTTGATCAATAAGACTGTTCTTTATATAAGTTCTTTATTTAGGACCTGAGACTAAATTTCCCTTTTTTTTTGCCAAAAATATCATCATATTTATTAATATTTCAAAAAAAAAAAGTTAAACTCACTAAAAAGCAAAAAGGACAAAACGAGAATACAATCTTATGTTACAACAAAAGTATGAACCGAAAGCTACGAATATGTAATACAGCCTAAGCAAGACAGAGAATATGAAACAAAAATCATTCTTAATTTTCATTAGATCGTATGAGTTCATATATTCAAGGGGGAAGAAAAGCAACCTCGTTGTATTTGCCGTGTAGTTTTTATTTATTTCTCTAATAATATAGGTATATTTTTTTAGTAAAATAACTCTAAAAGAAAATTTGAGACTTATGCGAAAAGAAGGAGAATAAATATACCATAGCAAATTACTGGATTGATCATATATATATATATATATACATACTCTGTTCGTTGAATGGATGTGGCATTTAAGGGAATGTCATTGGGACCTGAAATTGAAAGGTTGAACATTGACTGTGAAATCGAGCATCATCGTAATGTTCTCAAATGATCTAATGTTTCGAAGTGAGTTTATAATTCTCGAGAAGAATTTACGGATTTTAAGATAGTTTTTATGTATTTTATGATGGTTTTTATGGATTTCGAGATGGTTTTGTGTTTATTTGGGAACTCATTTTCCTCAACGGTGCATATAAGCCAAGACAAAACATCTCAAAATCTGTAAAAACGATATTGAATTCTGTAAAATCATCTTGAAATTCATAAAATCACGTGGAAAGCTGTAACTCATTTCTCCCAACGAATTTGCCAAACGCACACTTTATTTTGATTTGCGTGTACAGTTGGAAAGAAGTTTTTTCCAAATATGCACATTAAGTTGCATTCGGATCACATTACATGTAAATTGAGACAAAACTTCTTTCACATACTTACCTCAAAATCTGTAAAATGTTCTTCCAACGAATTCCTAACATGCAAGCTGTCATTGGGACCTCTAGCAGTTGACTACTAACAATTGACCCTAAAAATAAGCAAATACTGTGAGGCCTTATAATTTACAAAAGTAAGAGCTTAACATTTTTTTTTCATATCATATCAGAACATTACTTTCGCACCCTTGAAATATTACACAGAATTCCCAAGCTTTGAGTTAGTCACACGCTGCCTCCCTAACATTTTGAAAAAAATAGAATTAAAAACTCTGAAATTCTATATTTTGACTATTTGCTCCATTGTCATTTAATTACCCGTTGAAGGTAACATGTGGATCCCAATAAACTAAAATACAAATAAATTCTCTCTAGATGATTTAGGATATCAAACAGGAAGTAATTTTGCATCACGCGAAAACCATGCAAGATTCTTTCTCCCACTCCCTTTTCTTATCTCAAATACCTAACATACCATTTATGTTTTATAAATATTTAATACAAAAAGTATGTGTATAATTTCTTTTGTATAAATCACGTTAACATTTTTAAAAAAGAAAACACTAGAATTCTCCAAGTAAAAAAAAGTAATGTTAATATTTCATAATTAGTATGATAAGAATCTTTTCAGAATTTACCCGTAACTTTAAGAAAGTGATTTTACATAATTTAAAGTAAATATACGAAATGAGTTTTATCTCAAATTGTAGAACAATTTTCATAGTCCTGGATCATGTATCGTAATTTGACCCTGTGAGAACAGGACTTACAAAAACTAGGGACGGATTCTCATTCGGATGGAAGTAATAAGAGCTTGAGACAAGTTGAGTAGATGACCAATTGGACTTGCAACAGCTACAGTATCGTTTGAAACAAAGGAGCTCGACATGCCGGTGTTGGTAGCAGTCATGGCGGCAGCGGAAGTGATCATCCTAGCTCTGATACCATGACACGACATGTGAGGGTGAGCAATAAAGAAGAAGATGCAGAGAAGTCCAAGGACGGTAAAACTGTGTATATTTCCTATATCAATATATCTGGTGTACATCATATTCTTTTATACACGTGGCAAGGATATGATGAATAACAAACTGAACCTACTAACTAGAGGCTAACCACACAGTAACTAACTGGCTGACTCACTGGAAGTTATAACTAATTAATAAAAGAGGAAACTTAACCACTATCTAGTGTGCATTCTGTCAGGAAAACGGTACCAGCAAACAATATTGGCGCCAATTTTTCCTTGTATGAAAGCTCAATGAGCCCCCCTTCTCTCTGGACCGCTCTTAGACGCTTCCGATCTTCTGCCTAATCTTCGGGCGAAATTTCCAAACTGGCCTGAATTCTCGAACTTAGGCCCAGCGCCTCCCGTTTACTGCATTGATCGTCTTCGGTTTCTTGCGAGCCCGCTTTCTATCTGCTTTTCCTTCTTTTCTCAGTGGCTGTAACCGTCTCTGGATTCTTCGATTGGAACCACCTCAACGTCCTAGCAAATGACTCTGATGACTCCTCCGCCGCTAGATGTGCTCACAAATTCCTTCTCTCTGTTCTTGGCTTTCCTTTTTGTAGCTTTTACTTCAATTGAGTTATTGATAATCGAAGCACTTTTTCTGTTCAGGTTGCTTTTTATGCTTTGAAACCGACCATAATTACCACCTTTCTCTCCAATGTTTTGCCTAGTTACTACTGTTTTCGGTTACTGGATCCGGTTTCCCAATTTGACTTTATTTTGCCAATCAGCAGGAGGACGATGAGATGCTTGTTTCCCACTCGGACGTTCCAGAGGATCCTCCACCTATGGAAGGTAAACGTTCGGGACTTCTGGATGTTACTTAGAGGTTGCGATGTGGAAGTTCATTCACTGAATGCGCATGATGATAATACTGAGTGCAAAAGTGATCTCCCTTACTGTTAACAGAACAGGCGTATTTTTAGCGAGTCGGTTCAGTGTTTTGGTCACCCATGCTTAATGTTGATTTAGTGCTAGGTTTGGTGAACACGAAGTAGTTAGCAATGTTCATTTTTCTATTTTTCGGTTGGCTGGTTATCTTGCATATGTTCCAGGAGTGCTTGAGTTGCCATGGCTGTTATTCGGGCTTGAATGTGCATAATGATACGCATAACTGGTAGAGTTACTTATTTTTAAGGGTTTTTCACATCTTTATGTTTCGTCTTATAGTTGTCCAGGCGGAAAGCAGTAGTGCAGTGGATGCTCCACCAGTAGTGGATGACTCACCATCAGGGAGATTCACTTGGACCATTAACAATTTTTCCAGGCTAACAACAAAACACTATTCTGACATTTTCTTTGTCGGGGATCACAAATGGTACCTTGATATTTGCTAATATTTTTTCTGAGCGAATTAATGTCTCCCAATATTGTTTTTCAATGTTTATTAGTTGTTAATATGGCTACTAGCGTTGAATGCTAAATTATGCTGGCCTTGACTGTTGGTTCTGATTGCCGTTAAATTGCAATGAACAGGCGGATACTTATCTTCCCAAAGGGGAACTACGCTGATAATTTGTCAATCTATCTAGATGTTGCGGATTCATCAACATTGCCTTATGGGTGGAGTAGATATGCTCAGTTCAGCTTGACCATTGTTGATCAAGTTCAGAACAATTACTCAATCCGAAAAGGTACTCTCTATGTGACGGGTGTTCAACAGTTTTTCTTTTTGCCATGTGTGATCAGAAACAGAGTTAGATTTTGCTTCCCTGGAAGGGGTGGTTATATGCATAAAGGATAGCATTGCAGCATTTTTCTTTATTCACTGCAGAGTTTATTGCTTGCACAATAGATTTGAAGTACAATAACTATGAATCACTAAAAAATATGATCTTATTCCGAATAGAAACAATAATTCAAATATTTCTGATTCATTCTACTCCAAATAGATGAGTATGGCCGAACAAAATAGTTATGGTAGTGAAACTATGGTGAAGCTAACACTGATGGGGGATTTAGGTGGTCGTGTCAACTGGCATGAGACCACTTCTTAATTTAAATGAAATTTACTAGTTGCATTCCTTACAAATAATGCATTGCAATTTTCTTTTATTTCAGTTTTTTCATTACATTCTGAGTTTGATAAGATTTAAATTATTTTGAGTTCATTTCTCAAGTGAATTGTGTCATAATTAATGTGGATCCCAAATGCTTCTAATAATTTCTCCCCCCGCACTCCAAAAAAAAATATAAATATATTTTGTTCCTTACTGTGATAGCACAATTATTTATTACAAACGTATGATGCCCAAAAGAAGGCATGAAAATGCAAGAAATTTTCTTGAGATGGCATAATTGTTTCTTTAGTTTTGTTGATTCAGTTACCACCAAAAGAAGGCACTTATATGCTTGTGGCTCCCTTTTTATTCTCTTAATTGTGCTTTAACATGCATGTGACTAGTCTTTTTTATGGCAGAATCACAACACCAGTTCAATGCACGTGAGAGTGATTGGGGTTTTAAAAATTTTATGCCCCTTGCTGAATTGTTTGATCCTTGTAGAGGTTACCTTGTAAATGATACATGCATAGTTGAGGCTGATGTTGAGGAACGGAATGGTAATGATTACTGGTCTCATGACTGCAAAAAAGAAACTTGTTATGTTGGACTGAAAAACCTGGGAGCTACTTGTTATATGAATTCTCTGCTTCAGACATTGTACCATATTTCTTATTTCAGAAAGGTTAGTTATTGCCATGTTATGATCTATGGGTTTCTGTGTAGAAGGAAGCATCTCATAAGCCTCTGTTTGTTTTAGGCTGTGTATCATATGCCTACAACTGAGAATGATCTGCCTTCAGGGAGCATACCTCTGGCATTACAGTGTTTATTTTACAAGTTGCAGTATAGTGACACTAGTGTAACAACAAAGGAGTTGACCGAGTCTTTTGGATGGGATACATATGATTCATTTGCGCAGCATGATGTCCAAGAGTTTAACAGGGTTCTTTGTGAAAAGCTAGAAGATAAAATGAAGGTACATGATTTTTTATGGAAACTGTTTTCAATCGTTTGGTCAAGACAAAGGTAGTTTTTTTCCCTTTAGATGCATGAACATTTATATGGATGTTTTGGAGATCATGGCATTGGACTTTCCTACTGGCATAGGGAACTGTTGTTGAAGGCACTATACAAAAGTTATTTGAAGGCCACCATATGAACTATGTTGAATGCATCAATTTGGACTACAAGTCAACAAGGAAAGAATCATTTTATGGTATGCATTATAGGAAGATGTTGCTTTCATCATTGTTTTGTGCATTCTCAATTCTTATGGAATTCGGGATATTGGATTGTAGATATTCAGCTTGATGTAAAAGGCTGTCGAGATGTCTATGCTTCTTTTGACAAGTATGTGGAAGTGGAACGGCTTGAGGGCAATAACAAGTATCGAGCAGAACAGTATGGTCTACAGGTAAAATATGAAACTGTGAATTTATCAATTATGATTGCCAATCCACTTCTTTCATTTGGATTAGTGAAGCTTGATAATCCAGATACTAATATTTCTTTCTTGGTTTTTTGATCTTTCTTACTGCTTGACTTATTGCTGTATTATTATTATTATTACTATTACTATTATTATAATTATTACTTCCCTGCTGTCATTAGCACTGTAACAGTTTTTTCATTACTGAGATTTTGCTTTCAGGATGCTAGGAAAGGTGTGTTGTTCATTGATTTTCCACCTGTCCTTCAACTTCAGTTAAAGCGATTTGAGTATGATTTTGTGCGAGACACTATGGTAAAGGTTAGTTTCAATTCAAGATTAAGTCCACTCCTTTATTTAATATAGTCAAAATGAAAGAAAAGGTATGATAAACTTCTTTTTGTTTTCCTTTTCCTATGCTGCCAGAGGCAGATACTTCATAATTTTGTGTGTGGTAAAGTCTTATCATAGCCTTGACACCTCTTGAGTGACTCCCTGTTTGTACAAGTTATTCTCTGTTTTGCTTGATGTCATAACTCACTAGTCACAAGCTTCATTTTTTAGGACAAACATGTTCTGATTCATGATGCTGAAAGGGCATGAGTGAGTATGTGAAAAGATTTGATTGGGATGGCACTGTACCTGTACTGAACTCCTATTGCTAGCACTAAATCTATTTGGTTAGAGATCTTTTGAGGTCAATATGAGTATGGGTAAGCAGAAGGTTCATGGTTTTCTTTGGCTTTTTTCTGAACATATCTTTAAGTTTTTTGAAGGATAGTTTAATACATGCTTTTAATGAGCTTTTCTTAGTTGGGTAGATTACTAACAACATAGGATCTACCTTCATAACTCGTTCCTATTAAAGAGTTACCCATTAGAGTGAGGGACTTAAGACATATCAGCCTCTTAACAAGTCTGCTTTCATTTGATGTTGAACTGCACCTGGCTTCAATTATTCCTCATTCTGGGTTTAAGATGCTTTCTTTTTTCTAGAATGACAGAGAATGCTGCATGCAAACTTGATAAAGAATATTGCAAAATAACTGCTTTTTAATGAAAATCTCTAAACAATAAGTCACTTAGCGGGCTGCCTCTTGAACAGAAGGATGGAATCTTATTGGCATTGTAAGGTTGGACAGCGTTTTGAGGATTTTAGGTTAGGTTGGCTATTTAAGGCTCTTGGACATGATTTTCACTATGGCTTACTTTCATCCTTCTAGGTGTATCATTATAATTGATACTATCATGGTTCGGTTTTATTTTCGTGCTTTTTTTTTTTTTTTTGTACTTGATTGTAATTTGGTAGTAAGGATTTTTTTTTGTTGGGGGGGGGGATAGAATACTGTTATGCTGCAATATATTTGTGGTAAGACAAAAAATGCAAGTAAAGTAAGCATCAGGGCGCTAAGAGTATACTTCTTCGTTATTCCAATGGTGATATTGGTATTAACATGAATTCTTTGTAATTTTTTATTGTTAAAAGTAGAATCCTTTGAGGAAAGGTGGCATGAAGGAAAGGAGACTTGGTGTATCAAAACAAAGTAGCATAGATAAAATATATATATTTGGTTATTTAAATTTACATTAAGTTTCAGTTTAATCCCTTGAGTTTAAAAGGTATACTTTTAGTCCTTTTATCATAACACCGTTAGTTTAACTTACAGGAAAATACTATTTTATCAAATTTAACTGGTGATCCTGCAATTAAATAATGATAAAACATGATTAAAGTTTAAAATATAAAAATGATTATATTAAACAATTAAATTTTAGGCATATTTTATCAACATTTAATTGGAGCGTCACCTTTTAAATTTGCGGAGTCAATATTTTTCGCTAAAAGAAATTAATGACATTAAAATAAAATGATTAAAAGTGTACTTTTTAAATTTAAGGGGTCAAAACAAAATTTAATGTAAACTTAAAAGACATGGGTCAAACATATGAAAGCAGATGCAAACAATGGCATCCATATAATAGAGTTGTTCAATCCTCTGCAAGCTGAATGTTAACTATGTTTATGTGCTTGACTTATTCTTAATGGCCCTCGTTTTTTTTTAAATTTTGGTTTGAAAAAATATAAACAAGTATGACTTATTCTTAATGACTTCTTTAAATTATCCCCGAGGATGAGAAACTCACAATTTCCGTTTTTGTGTTGGAATGGTAGATTTGAAAGTAATAGGTGGATCTTTAGATTGAAGATTTGGTGCTGATGTTTATACCCCTTTCCCTAGCCATTTTCTATTTCTCGATGTCATTTTGTCTTCTCAAACAGAAAATGGGGACAATATCTGTGCAGCTGCTCTTCATTCCCCTTCTCCGAAATGTTCCATAGTTCTTGTTGGTGAAGTGAGTATTGTTTTAAATGACTTGAAACAAGCTGTTCAGTTGGCTTCTTGGATTTACAGTGGGTTATAGTTGCTTTTTTAGATGCTATTCTTGGCTCTTGATATTGTGCTTAATTATTTTATCTGTATCATTTTCTTTTCATTTTGATGCCCAGAATTGGAATCACTGATAATTTGATTGCCAACAGATTAATGACCATTATGAGTTTCCCTTGCATCTAGATCTTGATAGGGATAATGGGAAATATTTATCCCCGGAAGCAGACACAAATATTCGCAACCTTTACACTCTTCACAGGTACTGATGATTACATGTCATTGATGATTCCGTGTGAATCAGTGTTTTCTAAATTCATTGTTTGCCATTTGAACAAACTACGTAGCCGAGCTCTTTGTTAGACTTGAAAAGCATTTTTGCACACCATCTCTATGGATGAGTTAATGGAGCTGGTTAGTTGGAATTAGAAAAGCAGGGTATGAACTTTAGATGCAGTCACATGAACTTCTCTTAGATGAAGGGAGGATCCTTGAAGATGCTGTTTCAATCACATTTTCAATTTTGAAATTTTAAAATGAATAATTGTTTTCCATCTCTCTTTTTGTCAGCGCCCATCTCAAATGTTCTCAGAAATATTTTTGTTGTTTCAACTTAAAGCAGAATCTGTTACTTTGCCATTTGTTTCTTTGTCGCATGTAACAACAAATCAATTAATCAATCATCCATTGTAAATTCCAAGAAACAAGGTGGAAAAGTTAATAGCTGATCTAGATGAAGTGTATATCGGTCTTCCCCTCATGCAGTTGCTGGGAAGCTTCAAGGTACGTGTGGTTGCCAGTTATTGGCAAGAAGCCACACCCAGATCAAAGCAGTTGATGACCCCTAATAAGTTTTGTATTGGAATTCACTTGGGTCTGCAGATGGACCTTGCCAAATTAAGGAAAGATGCTTTCAATGATGGAAACTGGATGTTACCTTCATAACAATGTTACTTTTTATTAGTGTTTACAACATAAAAACTTGCTGTTTTAGACTTGCAAATCTTGCTAAATAAAAATAAATGGTTGAGTTCATTTAGTGTCGCAGGGAAGTGCATAGGTTTGGTTGGCTCAGTGAACCCTTTCCAACCGAGTAACTTTGGGTTGAGCCAAAAAATTGAATAAGGGCTAAGTGGAAAATCTGGTGAAACCTGGCGTGCCCTTGGGTTTAGAATTTGAATTTTGTGCATATTTGAGAATCCGTTGGGAGAACGATTTTACCGATTCCAAGGTAAGTATGTGAGAGGGGTTTTATCTCGGCTTGCGTGCAACGTGATTAGGAATCACTTCCCAAACACGCACTTTGATGCAAATGATGCTTATTTAGCATTTTTATGCGAATCATGGGCTCCAATGGTTTGGCTGTGCTTATAAATTTTTTCACATATGAGAATTTTGGACTACCGAAAGCAGGAGAAAATGACTTTTTCAGGGATATTTTTTAGCTCTTTTTTTGGTTATTGGTCCTTTCCAGACCTGCTATGTCCAGCCTGATGGCCATTGGGTCTAACCCATAGAGGGCCATGGTCCAGAAAACTTGGCTCAAAGGGTTATAGGGGCAGGTCCATGTACACAAATTGCTGGCAATGGAAGGGCATGGGTGTGTTTTGTGAAAAGATTGTTTATTGGGAGGGCAATGTACCTTTATTGAACTCCTATTTAGTATTAAGAGCTCGTTTGGAAGTCTGTTTAAGAAGAGCTTTTACGAAGTTTGAGGTAAAACTTAGGTTTTGGAGAATAGATTTTATGAATTCAGAGGCAAAACTTAGGTTTTGAAAGGTGATTGTATCTGGGAAGTTATTGGCTTTTACGGAGTTTGAGGAAAAAAGTAAGTAGGAAATGGAAAAAATAAAGAAATAAAAGATGAAAGAGAAAATTATGAGAGTGTGATTTGACAAAAAAGTAGTTTTTTCAAAACTTAGGTTTCAAACCTAGATTTTGAAAAAAGGTCAATACTTAGACAAAACCTAGGTTTTTCCACAAAACCTAGGTTTTGAAAATGGGTTCCAAACGAGCCCTAAATCTATTTGGTTAGAGATCTTTTGAGGTTAATTTGAATATGACATGGAGGAATAATATGGGTAAGAAGGTTCATGGTTTTCTTTGGCTTTTTTCTGAACATATCCTTAATTTTTTTAAGGATAATTTAATAAAGGCCTTTAATGAGATTTTTTAATATAGTTATCCATGCACGATGGATGGGCTTCTCCTTGCCCTTTATCCCCAAAATATAATCTCAGTTCATATTTTTTACCATCCAGTTATTGGGCTTGAAAAATGTTGAAATTCCTTTGTTCAGCCTGTGAACCTAACTACTGACACCTGAAGAACAATTTGCAGTTTGTCTTATTACACCTGAAGAACAATTTGCAGTTTGTCTTATTCGCCAACTCTTAAACCTTAACTTAGGTGTGTTGGGGACCTTCACATGCTGATTGTAATGTATACTGAACATTGAAGTTGCCTGACATCTTGGGTTTGGCTTGTCGATTCATTTGAGGTCTATTGAAATATATTAGGGATTTAGTTATATTCACATTATTTGGGATACGATTAAGATTCTGAATATATTTTTAATGTATAAATACCCTCCATGGGTACATTAATAGAAAGGTTTTTCATATTCCTTCATCAATCTAGCAAGGTCGAAGTGCACCTAGCTTCAATTATTCCTCATTCTTGGTTTAAAATGATTTTTTTCTAGAATGACAGAATATTGCATGCAAACTTGACTAAGAACAAAAGAAACCAGAGATATCCCTTGAGGGGACCCCAAGAAGAACATCGTAGTGGAGGCATGGGATGTCTTACTTCAGCCAAACGGGTGGGCTTCACATTTCAGAGTGACCATTATGTTTGAACCCCGTAGACATAAGGCAGTAATGGCGGTGCTCCACAATTCTCTGGTTTCATATCCTTACTGAAGCCTTTGTACTTTGTTGAAAGAAATGCTCCTGGGTCAGAGGATAAACCTATTGAAATAAACAAATGCCTCATTTATGGAAGAAGTTTGGTTCTTTGAAATGCCCATTTATTGACCTGGAAACTATTGTGTGTGGATTGTGCCACATTTATTTTTGTAGACCAAAAAGATCTGTGTGATACAATAATTAATGAGTCTTGTGTTTTAATCATTTTTTATTGCTTTTGGACAGTGTATTCGTTTATGGATCTTGTCAATGTTGTTTGTTTTCTGTTTGCAGTGTTTTGGTTCATTATGGCGGAGTTCACGGAGGACACTATTATGCTTATATTAGGCCAACATTATCAGATCAGTGGTATGTTTATTGTTGCAGAGAGATTCCAAATTTAAAATTAGAATAATTATTTTTCTATTTTTAATTATTATTTATGATATTTGAATTCTAAATTATTTGTATATAATGCATTATTGTTCAATATTGCTTTATATTGATCCTGTTTTAAAAATATTTAACAATGAATTGTGTCTGATGTCCTGACAAAGCTTACTCCCTTGTACTGAGTAACTAGAAAAATCTTGTGCAGCCCAAACTCCCCACCTTATATTGGATTATGTTAGGAGCCCTTTTGGGAATTTTGGGAAAATACATAAAAGGGGCGGAGACCTTTTGTTGGTCTGAACTTTGACTTATTATTTAAGAGAAAGAAACAGAAAATAGGGTAGCTATTGTCGAAGTCTACTTGAGGCCTGAGGGTTACGTTGGGGATTTGAGAGTTGTATTTTGGGGTCTATAAACCTTCCATTTGGTTCAGCAGGAGAGGAGAGGAGAATTTGAAGAAATAGAGTGGCTAAGGGCTAAGGTCTTTGAAGTGAAGAGAGTCAGTCCTCTTGAAATATTTGTAGGGGTGGAGGAAGAAGGTCTTTCTTCATCATATTTTGTGTATCTGTTGGCGTACGTTTTTGTGAGTCTGTTTTAGTGTATTGTTGTGAGTGTGTGTGTGATTTGTATCTTGTTCAGTGTTAAGTTGTAATCCCTTCCCCTTATATCAGTGTCACAGTGTAGCTTTTATCGCTGGATGTGATGAAGTTTTAGCTTGTAATTATATTTTTGTGCGCAAATCTATCTTGTTTTAAAGTTGGCGATCAAGGCTCATAACAGATTATTGAATTGTTAGTGTATTTATCCTGTGATTTATGACTTTCAAATCTCATGACTTGTGTTCATATTTGGAATCTTGCCACTGTCAAGACTTTAGAGATTTGATGATGTTTGATGTGCCGTAAAAAGAGATATGATTTTGCTGAAGTGGAATCTTGTTGATCTATCTAAATACTCTGTTTTGACTACCCTGAGTATGACTGCTCCTTTTATCTCCCTCTTGAGAATTCGTTTTCCCCCTTCCTTTCTTTCTGGAAGAGATAGGATAGTCTCCTTTAATCTTATATTTTGGTGTACTAAACTAAAGTTATATATGATATCTTGAGGACCTTTAAGAACATTAATTGCAATTGAAGATCGTGAATTTTAGAAAGTTCAAAGGGCCGATGTCTTGCCTTGAATTGAAATCTTTCTGAATTGATTTTTTAGTGTTCATTTTTCAGTACTTACCCTTGATTTTTTCTAGTGTTCATTTTTCAGTACTTACCCTTGATTTTTTCTAGTGTTCATTTTTCAGTACTTACCCTTGATTTTTTCAATACTCATCATTTCAATGTATCCAGTTTCAAATTTGACATTTTTATTATTTTTACTACTGATGAAAATAAAAGGATGAATGCTATAAACGTAAAAATGAGGTGTTGAAGAAAAACAAATTTGAGTAAATATTAATGATGAGTACTGTTATATGGGGAGTTACGGGTTAGTAAGTTGCAGGAAGAGGGTAGTTTGGTAATTTAGTTAATATTCTCATAAATTAGGTCCAGCATATATGTGTTCCCTATCTTGGTGAAATGTTATCTTAGTCGTCCTTTGTCTTTTCTATTTTACATGCATCAAGTCCTGAAAATAGCAAAGTTGAGTGCTAAAAAAAAATGAAAGATGAGTACTAATAAAATCCGTACTCAAATGTTGTTTGGTTCATGCAAAGAATTCAGTTAGATGGGTAGGAAATTTTATATGGTTAATCATTATCCACCCAAGAAGGGTGGAACAAACTATGTTAAGATATCTTATATAATTTTTTAATAACAAAAAGTTATATTTCCCCTTAGTTGCTCATATAGTATCCTCATGACTAATATCACCGTTGCTACTACCTTGTCAGCATTGCATCCCTTCAGCTACTGCAGTTGCCATTTCGGCAAGAGTCCGCATCACGACCATTATGGGGCCAATGTTGCCCCCAT
Organism: Vachellia pachyceras; assembly: GCA_025593235.1. Lineage (NCBI taxonomy): Eukaryota > Viridiplantae > Streptophyta > Magnoliopsida > Fabales > Fabaceae > Vachellia > Vachellia pachyceras. Next base: position 30,326 of record JANTPZ010144040.1, on the reverse strand, counting down.
CGCTACCATCACTACACTAAAACTGTCCCTGCATCCACTACCTCCACTTTCACCACCAACATTGCCACCACGATTGTCACCATTGTTGTCATCACTATTATCCATAGTAGTCAGAATCTTATGATTCACGATTCGATTCGGATATTGAGGGGAAAGATTCGACTCCCATGGTGAATCTTTTCCCACTGGAATCGCATGTCATATCTCGCGATTCACAATTCGAATTTCAATATTCGATCCAGATATTAAGGGGAAAGATTCGACTCCAATGGTAAATTTTCCCTCACTGGAATCTTTCACTCCAAACAAGAATCGCGCAATGACTGCTATTCCGGCAATGTAAGATGAAGCAGGCCTCTTCCTTCCGTGATGTGGAAGGGAAATTGCCGCAATAGTAGCCTTTTGTTTTGTTCCTGCTTCTTCTAAAAGAAATTGATATTTTTTCCGCAAAAAACCCCTCCTATTACAGTACAATCCATATCTAGCCAATGCCCATTAGAACTTTAAGCTTCCTATTGTGCATGACTTGATTTTTTGCTTTGCTTCCACCTCATTTCTGTGCGACCAAGTCTATTATTTTATTCCTTTCAAAGTTTCACTCATCTGATCCTTCCAGTAAATCTTATAACACTATTTTTTTTGGAAGTTTGTTTCTCTCCACCCTATTTTACTTTTCTATGCTATTAATGGTTCTTTTGTGGCTACTATTTTTGTGGTGGGGCACAATGACTCATAATTTTTATAAATTTATGAAATAAAAATTTTTATTTGATGTCTCTTATGTGAAAAATTAAATTTATGTCATCTTTAACAAATGATCATGAATCTGACGATTCACAATACATTTCAATTCACGATTCTAAAAATGGGTTTTCCGATTCACAATTCGTATCTCGATTTGATAACCTTGCTATTATCTCCTTTCCCCACCATTGTTACCGCTACAGCTTCTTCTATCTTCAGTATCATGTTCTGACAATGAGTACGATCTCTTTTAAATTTATTAAATAGTATTTTGATCTTGTCAACAAATCCATGATATCATCTTACATGTTATACCTTGAAGCTTCGAGTAGAAGATAATATGAAAAGGCTTATATGTTGGAATAGTTGGATACTTGGATAGATTATACAGTACTGTCCAGGCTATTTCAAGCATGATTCTGCATTTTGTCATGGTGGGGTTCTTCCCCCTTAACGTATCGCTATTTTTGTGGCTTCATATTGATATCAAGTTTGAATGTGCAACATGATTTGAATGTCCATAGGTTTAAATTTGATGATGAACGAGTAACAAAAGAAGATATGAAGAGTGCTTTAGAAGAACAATATGGTGGTGAAGAAGAGGTGATATTCTTTAACCAGTGATTTTGCCTGTTTCATTTTATTGGCTTGATATATTTGTCTTGAAGAAGTTTTTCTTCTAAGATAATTCTCAACCTTTTTTCTTGTTTTCTTCATTTGACCTTGTCCTCTTTAGTTTCCTCGTACAAATCCTGGGTTCAACAACTCTCCCTTCAAATTTACAAAGCACTCAAATGCTTACATGCTTGTTTATATACGTGAAAGCGACAAGGAAAATATTATTTTTGATGTGGATGAGAAGGACATCGCCGAACACCTTAGAGTAAGATATTATTTGATATGCTGGTTATGATAAAATTTTATATCTGATATTTAAGCATGGTTAACTTTATAACCGCTACACAGATAAGGCTAAACAAAGAACAAGAAGGGAAAGAGCAGAAGAGGAAGGAAAAGGCAGAGGCTCATTTGTACACTATCGTAAAGGTTTAAACTTGCTATCTTATCTCGGTTTAAGAATTATTGGATTTTGATGTGTTGTATATCATGCATGGGCCATAAGATGGGTTTCAGTTATAATTTTTTCTCGGTCTTATTTTGTCTAAACTTTGTATTCTTGGCGCCAGATTGCACGTGATGTGGATCTATGTGAACAGATTGGGAAAGATGTATTCTTCGATCTTGTGGATCATGATAAAGTGCGAAGTTTTCGCATTCTAAAAGAAGTGCAATTCACCACATTTAAGGTATTGTTATTGGGCATTTTGTTTTGGAATAATGGCTTTCATTTGTTAGACCATGTATATATTTGTCAATTACCCTCTTGATTTATGAAACTCATTATAAAATTAGAAATATGCCACTGGGAAGGGTTGCACGAATACTTGTTGCACTGTGGCAGATCTGAGGCATGATGGCCTTGCTCTTTTTACTTATATTTTCCTTTGCATGGATTAATTCGATAGCCTTTATAACAGCAACAACAACCAAGCCTTATTCCATTAGGTGGGTTGGGTGCATAGATGACATGATGCCATTATGCTCTATCATAAACCAAATCCATAGACCAAATTCTGCATGATTAGTCACCAAAAAAGCACTCTCTATAACCTCTTTGAGAGTGTGCTTCGGTCTTCCTCTACCTCTTTTCAAATGACTTCATATTATTTGATCTACTCTCCTCACCTATACTTCCAATGACCTTCTATGAACATGTCCGAATCACCTTAAACGATTTTCTATCATTTTCTCCACTCGTCTACGAATTTGATCATTATAAATCCTAACCATTCTAGAATGGCCATATTCGTCTCAGCATTCTCATCTTGGTTATCCCGACTTTATGCTTATGTTCCTTTAAAGCCTAAATTTTTTTACCATAGAGCATTGCTAGCCTTGTAACAGTGCTATAAAACTTTGCTTTTACCTTATTTGAGGATGGCCTGATCTGAAAATATATCTAGATCTTGTGATCCGACCTTTATGACCTTAAATCAGACTGTGTCATAATTCCTCTTGGAATCTGTGCGAAGTCACCCCACCTCAATTCTCCTCTTAGCTGTTCGGCATTTCTTTCCCTGAAAATTTGCTCTTTGCTTGTAATTTTTAATTTTTAATCTTATTTTTCTTTTCTTTTCCAGGAGATTGACTTTCATGTTCTTTATCCAAGATTTCTGTTTATTTTTGTTCAGCTGCCTTTTTATATTGATAATCAATATTCTCTAATGAATAATTAACAATATTTTCAGCAGATGATCAATGAACTCCTAAATAATAATATCTGTTCCTATTACATTTCTGACAAAGGTTTTGTCAGGAAGAAGTTGCACGAGAGCTTGGTATACCTGTTCAGTTTCAACGTTTTTGGTTTTGGGAAAAGCGCCAAAACCACACATATAGGCCAAATAGACCATTGATATCTGAAGAAGAAGATCAATCTGTGAGTAATTTTCACTTTTTGCCTGAAATCAAGTTTCTCTGTTCTTGTACTTCATAACACATTTCAGCTATGATGTCTACTAATTCATCAAAATCTTACTTGTATGGGATTTTCCTCATATATTTACATGTTTGCATGTTTGTGCACTTCAAACGTGCGTAAATGGGAATTCATGGTCTTTGCTATCTGCTTTTATTTATTAATATGTTTTTTTGTTGCATTATTCATTAATATGTTTGAATTGTTCATATTAATGAAAATGATTCCAAGATTCCATTATTATTGCATGATCATATATAATAATGGAGAGTTTCTTCATGTAGATGGTAGGAATGTAAAATTATATTGGTGCTGAAACAGGGTGGTCATTTCCTATTATTACTGCACCAAAGAAAAGAGAAGGAAACGAAAAACTCCTATTATCAAAGTTCTCTGTTTTGTTATATTGTATATTATTGAATGAATGTGCCAGTCTGATTGAGATTTTCAAAATTTATTCGTTGAGATCTTCGTTGAATTGGAAAGAAAGAATTCTTATTTTAGTGAACTTTAATTTGAATATGATAATTGGATTAAGGTCCCTTGGGTTGATTCATTAGGTTATTATTTGTTAGTTGAAGTGGAACCTAGCTTTGGGTGATTTCTGTCAAACTTAATACTTCGACCTTTTTGTTGTAAATTCTTAAAAATGGAAGAAATTGAAGCTTCATGATAAAAAGTGATATTTACATAATAGAGGAAATTTATGATTATCCTGCTGATGTTGATTTGGATAAGCTGTGTTGTGACACTAAACATTTGTAGGTGGGGCAGCTAACAGAAATTTCCAGCAAGGCTAATGGAGCAGAGCTGAAGTTATTTTTGGAAGTAGAAATGGGTCAGGTAATGTTTCCTTGATAGTTTCTTCTTCCATTGGTTCTTCTGAATTATGGTAGGGTTTTCTTGGGTAGGAAATTTCACTTCTATGACTTACATGTGACTGAGATGGACTTGTTTGTTTTGATGACTTGCACAATGAATTAGGATTTGAAGCCTATCAGTCCACCGGTGAAGTCTCTAGAGGACTTCTTACTATTCTTTAAACTTTATGACCCTGCAAAAGAAAAGCTTCGGTACTTTCTCTCCCTTCTATTTTAGTTTAAACCATGGTTAATTACTCAGAGTTTCCTATTTTGGTTTCCTCAGGTATGTTGGGAGACTTTTTGTTAAGGGCTTTGAGAAGCCTGTGGATATATTAACCAAACTAAATGAGATGGCTGCATTTGCTCCTGAAGAGGAAATTGAGCTCTTTAAGGCAAGTCAAATTGATTAACATCTCTATTATACGGTTGTAATGTGCACAGTATCAAAGTATCAAGAGAGGGAAATAGTGCTCATATTTTGTCGTGTACATCCAGGAAATTAAATTTGAACCTCGTGTTATGTGTGAACATGTCAACAAGAAGGTCACATTCCGTGTCAATCAGGTAGGGTAGTCTTTTTAAAATTATGGATTGCTGTTTCACTGTTCCCTTCTATATTGTTTCTTTGATAGCATTTCTTGCGATTTTTCATATATGTTGACAGTATTCTTTTCCTGTGGTCTTGCTTACCCAAGTCCTCTTTTTTTTGGGTAGCTTGAGAGTGGAGATATTATATGCTTTCAGAAGTCTTCAAAAGTTGGAAAAAGTGAACAATATCGTTATCCAGATGTTCCTTCATTCTTGGAATATGTGCATGACCGACAGGTTTGAGCTTCCTCACGACAGGACATTGTATTTCTTCTGTTACGTTCTTATTTCTGTCTGCTTAATCTTGTCTTATCCCATTTTAAGAAGCATGAAAATGGCAAAAAAGTTAACCTTACCATGTCTGGTATTGTTTAGAAGCCAGTGAAAATCTTCAACTAGAAAATTCTCAGCCATCTCGTTCAAGCCAATATAATAATATGGCAACCGCATTCGGCTCTCTGAAGGCAGTAGGAAAATTATCACGGAGGAGCTGTCATGTTCTTGCGAGTAATTCTGTTTATCCATATCCGTAATTCTTAAGGGGGGATGGCCTTTTTCTCGAGCACTCGTCTGTGGCGATCAAGAAAATTGAGCTTTTATAGCTCTCGTGGTTTGGTGGTGCTGTTACTGCTGTGTAGTGACCATAGTTATATTCATGTCACCCAAATACTGTGTTCCCTGTCAAGAGTTCTGTCATCTTCTCGTAGATAAGCATTGAGGACGGGGTTGTGTATATTGTTTTTGCGGGGTCGTCTTAAGATTTCCCCCTATCACCTCATCATTTTCTTTTGCTATCTGACGCATTATGAGTTGGGTTAATTGTGACATTTGTTCGGCTTCTGATACTCAATATCGTTTATATAGCTGTTGGTTATAGATAATTTTACACATTAGATTTTGTAATTCATAATCATAGCTATGGTGTCGGCTAAATCCATTAGGGTAAATTCTAGTTGATGTATCAGTGTACACGCGCATTATAATTAGCTACGTGCACTATTCAGTCATGTACATTGCTATTCCTGTCAGTCATGTGAACCAAGGAGGGGGAAGGTAGGGAAAGAGGAGGGAGAACACAGATACAGCGGAGGTGGAAGAAATACAACAGAACCAAAATACTCAAATTTTATTCCAATCAACCATCCTTAACGAATAAATAACTCTAGTACGGTTCGACCCCAACTCTTTTTGTTCTAGAAGTATCAATTATGTCCTATCAAAGCCTGTTTGGATGCCTCTATAAGCATTTTTTAATCATTGCCACGCTTTATAAGATATCTTTTTATATAGTTACCTAGTATGTTGTAAAAAAATTTTGATAAAGTCAATAATCATAATTAATTTAGTAGAATATTCTTTTTAGGGCCAACTGCTTGTGTTCGATTTTGTACCTTGCACAACAAAATATGTCTAATAGTGATGCCTTTGTAGATGAGCATGTGAGGCAATGATGAAGTTATATTTGTTACTATATATTAACATAATTATGTACGTACCTAGGCTCCATATAGATTAGACAGTATTATTATATCATGATTTTTCAATAAAATTGTGAAGAAGCAAATAAATGTACATTTATTCATAAAAATTCTCATAATAAAATATTATATATTCAATCATATCTACATTATTTTTCTTGTTGGATTCTGTACCTTGCGCAACAAAATATGTCTATTAGATGTGCTTGTTAGGAAATCATCAAGGTACATACATTTATAACAACGCTTCACAAAATAAATCCCAACACCCGCTAAATTTATATATAACATTCATATATAGAGCTAGGCTCAATATGCATTAGATGGTATTATTAGATTATGATTTTTTCAGTTGTGTGTGTAACATAAGTTTCATGCGTAATGGTTGGATAAAATTTTTAATTGATTAATCATATACGAGAAATAAACCCCTATTCTAATTAAAATAGGGTTAAGGGTTATTTTTTATTTATAACTTTCGTGAAGTATTACTAATGACTCAAAAGTTTTTTTAAATTAATGTTACTCAGAAAGTGGAAAAATAGTAGTAATGGGCCTAACCCTAATAGACTCACACGGTCACTGTTTACTGACTGTCAATATGGGATTTATTTATTTTGTATCAAAAAAAAATATGGGATTTATTTGGGGAGGCCGTTTGCAACCCCAAAAATCATTTTGGGTCAAAATGACTTTACATGAAGAGAGGCTTTTGTTTGGGAAATCTTTGGTAGGAAGGAATGCATTCATGAAAAATGAGCGTTGGTCTAAAGCTACCTCTCTGCTACCTTTTAGTCCTTGTACCGTTGGCACAATACTCTCTTCTGCTGCCTTTTTTCCCATGTACCTGAAGCTTTCATCCTCCACCTCGCTTGATATTTTTAATTGTCCACCTCTTTGCCGACAAAGCTTCCTCATCCATGCTCCACTCCACTGTTAACTCTCCTCTCTCAACCACACTCCACTCCACTGTGCTTCAGATTCGTTGCTCACCTGACGAAAACCGCTACTCTGTTATTCGTTCGCTTTTGCATCTACTCCACAAGTAACAAGCTAAACTGCTACTCTGTTCTTCGTTCGCTTTCGCATCGCACCTGACGAAAAATGCTACTCTGTTCTTCGTTCGATTCAGATTCATTGTTCTTCGTTCGCTTAGAGAAGCTGTTGATCTAAGACATCAAGAACAAGGCTGTTGATCTAGTAGGTTTGCTCTAAATTCCTTCATTTGTCTTCATCGGAAACCCCATCACTGCAGCTCTGTTTCTCACCATTGCCCCCTCTCTGCAGCAATTGAAATCATCGCTTGAGTTGCCATGAATTTTGTTCACCGATTGTGCTTCGATTTTTCATCTGGATTGGATTTGAAGGAGAGGGAAGCTTCGAGAGTTTGAAGCTTCATGCCAAGAGATTAATGGAGTTCTTGCATTGGCTTGCATTTTCCTGTCATAATTTTTTTGGGGTCAATAACTGTTTTCGTCTGTAATGGGAGTTATATTTGTATTTCTTGTCCAGTAATTGAACAAATTTATTAATTATTGTCTGTTTATAAATATATATAAATACATTTTTATAAAAAATTATTTTATTCAACCATTTATTTAAACATAACCTCATTTTTTTTCTAACATTTATCCAAACATAAATTTTATTCATTCTACCGAAAGTCATTTTTAAAAATCATTTCTCTCACTATCGTTTTCCTAATAAAGTTCCCAAACAAGCCCGTGATCAGTTTTACTGAGGTGGCATTCACACATGGCATCCACTTCACTCTTTTCAGCCGGAAAAAATTAAACCAAATCAGCATCCTCTTCTTCCCTTACTCATTTCTCTTCCATCTGTCTCTCGAAGACAATCTACAGGTCCTTCTCGCCACTCTCACTCGCCCCACCTCCTCTACTTCCGCCGACGATTACACCACTTCCTTCAAATCCTCCGCCTCCACTGCGAGGATGAAGAAGACATGGCTGATTGCTAGATTCTCTTGGCCCAGAGCAGTGATGCTCCTCATAAGGAGCCTCCCGCCACCACCAAGAGTATTAGTGGCTTCTATGTTTATGAGTGCAAAACCTGTAACAAATCCTTCCCTTTCTTTCAAGCCTTGGGCGGACACAGAGCAAGCCACAAGAAACCTAAGGTTCAGCCTCCGTAGGCCCTCGCCGCATCCTCCGTACAAGCAACGCGTTTTGAGTCTGAAGAGGCAGGGGAAGATCAGTTTAAAAGCACCTCTCAGATTTCTCTTCAGTTGGCGAGCAACAAAGCTTTCCTTGGCAACAAGGCAAAGATGCAAGAGTGTTCAATACGTGGGTCGGAGTTTACGTCCGGGCAAGCATTGGGCGGGCACATGAGGGGGCACCGAGCATTGGCCAGCAACGCCGCAGTGGAAGTGAAGCCCAGGAATGTTCTCGAATTGGATCTTAATTTGCCGGCGCCGGAGGATGATATCCGGGATTCCAAGTTTCATTTTACACCGGCACCGAAATCTCTGGTGCTGTCTGCTCTGGCTTTGGTGGACTGCCATTGTTGAACATGGGAGAAGGAGGTGGATTGGGTTGTTTGGTGATGGAAATCGGTTTTTTTCCTTGAAAGTCTGAGTTGAAAGAAAAAGGTGAGGTGATGACACATGAACAAACGCGTCAGTAAAATGTCAACGTTGACAGTTTGGTCATGGATCCAAAAAAGTCTTCCTAGTTCGTGAAACAAAAATGACCTTTTATCCAATTAAAATATCGTTGATTTATTCCCGTCACTCATTTATTTTACAAACGTTTGAATTGTCCAATATTGGCTACTATATCATTCCATTTCACGGTCACTTGCATTTCCTTCTGAAATCGAAACTACGAAATTGAGACAATCAATAGCAAGCAAAAGCAAAAAAAAAGGAGGGAGGGAGGGATTAAAGTCATGTGTTGTAGAGAAGCGTACGTCGAAAATATGTATCAGCACCCCATCACCTTGTTTTGCTTGAGCAGAGGTTTTTCTGGCGCCACCGTGCCTTCATTCCCTGCCAGTGCTCTATACTTATCCTTCCTCGTAAAGCTCGTGCACTCATATGACAACGTCGCAGCAATCACCCTCTGTATATAGTTCGCAACTTCATGGCTTGACTTCCCTGAGCTACAAGTCAGCTCTTTCGGCAACTTATTCAAGAACGTCACCTCATAGGAAGGGCTAGGGTTCATGAAGAAGTAAAATGGGTCCATCCCTTTCCACCCTCTCGCCGTCGTCCCATGAAACATGCTCATCCGGTTCACCATCGCGGCCGGCACAAGCTCATCGGTCAGTTCGGCGAACAAAGCCGAAAATCTCAGAAGAAATGGCTCCCTGCAAGTTGTCCCTTCCGGGCATATGGCCAGATCGCCTTCCTCCAAGAGCTTCTTTATCATGGCCGCATCGGTGGCCCGGTCACGGTTCAGGCGGACGGTCTTGATCGGTGAGATGATCTCAGAGAGGCGGGAGACGGAGTAGGTGACGGCGGGGATGGGGCGACCAAGGGCGGTGGAGAGAAATATAGGGTCAAGGAGTGTTCTGTGAGAGCATATAAAGAGGACTCCGGATTGACCTTGAGATTTCTTCACCGGAGGCGGTGGTGTGCCCTTAACCTTCACGCGAACGCCAAGTGCCCAGAAGGCGTAGTAGACCAAGTGCATAGGCAGGAATATTCCGGCGGCCATGCGGAGAACGGCTAAGGGGAAGCCGATGGGGATCCATAGGATTGTGAGCAAAGCCAAGAGCGGTGTGGGTTTCTGGACGAGACGGCCGTCGTGGAAGATGATGGATTTCGGAAGCTTGTCGTTTGTTACGGCCTTTACTTCTGGTTTCGCTGGTACGATGTAACTCTCCTACAAGTCGTCCGGCCATCGGACGTTAGTTTTTCTTTTCAAATATCTAGTGTCTATATATGCCACAATAGCTTGAAAAAGTTTTTTTTATATATTCTAAATTATGCAAAACCCCATTGAACTTTGCATATTGCATGCATATACCCCTAATCTTTCAAAGTCCACCCCTTGTTTGTTTAGCATCGGTTCCTTGCCCTAGATAATTAGATTAATAGAATATACATGATATGACATCTTATCGTAAGATCCTATCTAACTTGATATAATTCTATAAACTCTTTTGAATTTTAAATTAATTGTATATAATCCACTTGATGACATTTCAAAATTTAAACATACCAAGAAAGTTATACGTAATAACTAACTCAAAGTTCATACAAGTTTTATAAAATTGTTAAGATATATATATATATATAGAATGCCATGTAGGATATTATATGTCTTCTGATCTATGTGGTAATTTTCATTAAAAAAATAGTGATGGAGAAGGAGTCACTGGTGATTGGTGAACAAAGAAAACGTTAAAGAGTTAAATTTAAACTTTAAAATATCATGGATTATAGGAAACTATCAGGAAGGTTTTGTGTAATTAAACCTTTTTTATAGCAAAAGCTTGAAACATAGCTTAGAGATATATATATGGAGATGCTTTGGAACTGGTGTTTGAAGACACATATTTACGCATGTGTGGCGTGTATATAATATATATATATATATATATTTAAATGCTATGTACCTTGCAGAAAGCCATGAACGGAGCATCGGTTGATCTATCACCAAGTCCTATTTCTGGCTGTTCATCGCCAAAAGCCTTCTTTAAGGCATCGGCTTTCTTCTTCCCCACGAGTATCCCTGCATTTGAAACCAACCGTGTGGCCAGTGGCGGAGCCAGGACCCTGTGACGGTAGGGGCAATTTTTTATTTTCAAGCAAATGACAACAGACTTACAAATATAGATAATTTGAGTGGGTTCAAATTTTAACATTCAGTGGATGCATAATAAAAATCTAATAGTAATTTACATACATACAAAAAAATCCAGTGGGGGCAATTGCGCACCCTCAGGCTCCGCCACTGCCTGTGGCCCTTCCCTTCAACGTCGCTATCTCCGTCCCCAGCACCATGTCAGCCCCCAAGAATTCCTTCAGAAATGGCTCCACCATTATCCTCGGATTCGCCGTCAGCACGCACCGTTTTCCGCATGACGAGAACACGCGCCAGCTCTCCGGGTGGAGGTCGCCGGCGTAGAACTTGGGCAGCACCGCACGCGCCACCGACTCTATGCTCGACACCTTCATCCCGGCCATGGAGACGAAGATGAGGACTTGAATTCCGGCAGACTCAGACACGAAGTAATACAGAAGGCCAGCAATGGGAGCCAGCAAGACATAAAAGAGGAGTCTCAAAACCCCACCAACCTCAAACGCCACGAGCGCAAAATAAGGAAACGAGCTTCTTCCTCGGAGCAATGTCCCGTCCATGTCCGCCACGACAGTGTGCTTCTCTCGTCCTATAGAAGCACACTTTTTAATTGTTGGAAAACTCGTGGCTGGGGCCATGGATGAACTAAGAACCAAAACTCACTACACTAGTCTACGTACTGAAAGATATGTATATTGCAGGGACCATATATAAGTGTGTAGAGAGAGAGAGAGAAGGGTGATATAATGAGGGAAGAGAGAGTACGTTGTGGGGTTGTTTTAAAAAGTACGTGACTGATGAACGATGACATTGATGGAGGCACCGAGATTTCCAAAAGTGATTGACATGTACGTAGCGGTTGAATCGATGCATGGCTATAACTCTTATCCTCTGTTAAGAGGGTAATAAGATACGCCACACAGCATTGGGTTCCCCGTTCTCTCGTCTGTCTTGGGCCCTTTTTCCTTAATTGCAGGAATTTTTTCTCTTAAGATATCCACCGGGAAGGCCGATGCTGCACGAGGTATTGTCAATCTTGTTGTAGTGAGAGAAAACTTTTCCGGTGTTCTGAATTCTTTCGGATCCAGATTAATCCGGGGTCGTCCCATGAGGAATTTTTCAGGGTTCGAGCCCAAGATCTGACGGGTACGGGGTGCTTTACCTTTCCCTTGTTAACTAGTCGGACCAACCCCTGGACATTGTCAATCATTATATGTGAGCATCTCACCGTTGAATATTCAAAACTTAATTTGTTGTATTAAAGGAAAATATTATTATATTTTCAATCACCTTATGTATGTTAATGATAAGTGCAATGCCTTCTTTAGTGATATCAAGTTCATTTTCTTTAGTGTTTTTTATAGTGTTCCTGATTAAGGGCTTGTTTGGAAACCTATTTTAAAATCTAGCTTTGGTTTCAAAATTTAGGTTTTACCTCAAAATTGAGGTTTTGTCTAAGCAAAATTTTTTTCCCATAAGCTATTTTGATTACAAAACCTCGATTTGAAACCTAGGTTTAATCGGTATAGGAGTTTTGTTATCTGATATAGTTGATATAGTTTAATCGGTATTTAATATTTTTTTATTATTCAGTTAATTTTTTTGTTTGAGGATAATTTAAGCTAATAATATTATTAATTTTTTTTAAAATTTTATAACATTTAGTAGTGGTTCTAGAACCGTTACAAATATAAGTGATTTTTAATGCCTACTTTTTATTTTTTTTGCTATAATTACATTTAGCAGTGGTTTCTGACCGCTACAAAAACCGTGGCCGAAAAATGGAGGGAAAATTTTGAGGGAATTTTTTCAACGTTTGAAATAAGGATGGGAAATTTAGCAACGGTTTCAGACCGCTACAAAAAACGGGACCAAAAAAGGCGGTAAAATTTGGAGGGAATATTTAGTAGCGGTTATGAAACCGCTGTTAATAAAGGAGGGAAAATTTCAAATTACAATTTTTTAGCTAAATTAGCAGCGGTTATTTGACGCTACAAATTATTCGTTGCAAAAGTTAGTAGCGGTTATTTCCGTGTGAACAGCGGTTTTGATTAACAGCTACTGATCTGCTTGCTACGGTGAATTTAGCGGCAGTTTGCCTAACCGTTATAACATGTATTTGTAGTGGTTATAATCGCTACAAATGTATAAAATAACCGTTACTAATGCATCCTTTTTTGTAGTGTGGAATTGCTTTCGGAATATTAAAATCAAATCCTAACCTTTTATATTAGATATAACATGATTGCTCTATAATTTTAAAAAAGAAAGTGTTTTAATACCTACGTACAAGATCTAAAATAAAGATAATTAATCTCTTAAATGTTATTTTAAAAATTAAAAATCCAGCCTATTGAAACTGTAATTGAACAACATACAAATCTCATTACAACCATAAACATCAAAACTAATTCCATTTAATTTGAGTTGGGTTTTCTCTCAAGAGGCATAATTGGTATTATCTTCTGTTAGGAGCTAACAAAGTATTTTGCCTAGAATGCTTCACAAACATCAAAGGTACTATTTCCACCAAATTTTATGCAAAATATTAGTATTTTAGCTTGGGCCACGAACGTGGATAGGGACTAATAAAAACACATGGAGCAAAAATAATTTCAGAAAATCTTGTTCAGAAGAAGTGATAACAGACGTGAAAGGATGGATAAAAGGGGGAAAGAGGACAAAAAGAAGAAATATATAACACAAAAAAGCAGACATTTACGTAATTAATTGTTATATATATATATATATATTACCGTTTAAATACAAAGTATTGCATATATACGCACAGAATGTGGTTTAAGAACGTACATGAAATGGCAAGAAGATGTTAAGTGCAAGAATCATTTTGTTGAAACGTCTTGCTTGGTTGCTGGCATGAAGCATTTCAAAAACAGTAAATCAGTGTGTGGGTTCATTGGCCAATTTGGAGCAACTTTTGGAGTGTTACTTGATATGGGTATATTAATTGATTGATTCATTAATTAACTAATGGGTGTTAATTTATGCTGAAATTTGTTCTCACATGCATATTTCCTAATGACAAGGGGTACCTGGTATGTAATATTATTTAGTCAAATTTAAATATATATATATATATTATTGAATTTAATAGGGAGTAGCTCTCTCAAATCTATTTTTATTAAAAAAATAGGTTTCTTTCATTCAAGGGATATGGATTTTTTTTTTGTTCAGAAATTTTCACAAAGTATCACTGAATACTTGGAAGTTTTTTTTTGTTAAATATCATCCTAAAATTAAAATGGTAAAAACTTAGCCATTTTAAGGTGTGTTCTCACTTGTATATTTAAAACACTATTAAATATATATGGATACATTTTTCAGTGGAAATTCGAAGTTAAAGTAAGCAGTGTTGATGGGTACGAGTATTTATTGCAAGTGAGTGAGATGTGAATCCTGAACAACTGGTTTTGATAATTATAGATTTTAAAAGTTATTTATTTATAATTTTTAATGATATCTTGTCACTTAGATGAAAAGATGGCTATATATCAACTCCGTTTGGTAAGCCCGTTGACACAACGGATGCGCTTACCGAGACACTTTTCCTCTCACATAAACCACCTCAGAATCTGTGTCCGTTTTTCGAACGGACTATCCAAACGGAGCATCATTCTTATATTCTTTTCATCACCTTGGATTAAAAGATAGCTCCATCCATTTATAATGCTCACCTCACGCTCCGATTTCTCCGGTCTAATGTTTAAGCTATCTATCTTAACCATCTTATTTTTATACACACTCCTCTCATTTTATTTATAATTTATTTATAAGATATTTCACACAAATCAAAAGAAAACATTTAATTAAGTTTATTTTAATTGCAACAAATTTTCAACTTTATACATATTTAACCTCCATTATAAATTATGAAATCAAAGTTCACATATAATAAACAAACAGTTAAATTATACATTTACGTACAAAATTTAATAAAATAATCCGACACCTATACGGCGGCCGCGAGTATATTATACCCACAAAATTTAATAAAATAATCCGACACCTATACGGATATTTAAAGATGTAAACGGGCTATACCAATTTGACAGAATATGTTGGCTAAAGCTAATTCAAGCCACAGTCCCGTTCAATCTCTTGCCAACAGACCTCACAAGATCGTACGACCTCCGCCGATACTGCGACCTTACAGGGTAACCTATAAACACTTCATACCCACTGAAGTGGGGAGTTTTTTGTCGGAGCTCCAAAGCGGCGAAGATGGCCGACGAAGGAAATAGAACTGTGAGAACCAAGTCATGTAGTCATTATTATACGCTAATCTTCACGCACTAGCTATTGCGTTTTTGGTATTGTTCAAATGCCTAGACTGACCTTTTCTGCTGGTTGGATGCGTACAGGCTTTCCTCGAAATTCAAGGTCGCATGATCGAGACTACCGCGAAGCTGAAGCAGGTGAAATCTCTGTTACGTTCGATTTTCTTTTTCTCTATCTGATTTAGGGTATGCAACTATGTTCGAAGCTTTTTTACGATATGCTTTCTCAATGATTCTCTGGTTCTTGGATTCTATGACTGTCTGACTTATTTGATTAAGCCTAGATGTTGATCATTTTTAAAAACATTCTAAACATTATCCAAAAACCGAACTGAACTATGTTTAAAAACAAAATTGTGGCAGTTGCACTACTTGAGGTATGAATGATATTGGTAACGTTATTGAATAGCTGGGCTTAGCTACCATTGACTAGGCAGCTAAATGGTATTGGTAATTTCCTTCAAGGCTGAACGATTTATGGCACTAGTTAATTTGAAGCATGTACACCTTAAAGCCATAATGGTTGGAATGCCGACAAAGCTCCAATTCCTTGGAAATTTATTTTGCAAGCGTATTTGTCTGTTAGACCACTAATCTCTCTAGATTGGTCACTGGCTCAAAAATAAGATTTTGGGACGATACTTGGGCTGGAAAAGACCTTTTTTTAGGCATATCCTTGTCATTGTTGGGTTCGTTGTTTTCACAAGTCTTCCATCAGTGATTTCCTTGCTGTTGATACTTCATATCAATTTTGGGATTTCCATTTTTGAGAATCATCAACGACAAATAAAGTAATGAACTCCTTACCCTTCTGTATATGATTGAACCTGTTCCTTTTTCTTCCATTCATGATAATGAAGTTTGGAATCGTGATTCTTCTGGCATTTGGCTGTACTAATATCACGTTTTAGTTCCATTCTTATTCTCCTACTAGGGAGAAGTTTCTTCTCAAGCCAGTCCGGAACCCTATACTTAAAAGCTCCCTCTAAGGTCCAAAAATTCTTTGTCTGGACAAGTAGACAACAATTCAAAAAAAGAGTAACAGAAAAGATGTTGCGAATTTTCTGGCCTCATATAGCTCTTTCCGCTCACATGATTTTACATCTATTCAACATGGTTTTGTACTCTAACAACGTATTAATAAATGAACGTACAGTATATTTTTTTGACATATTTACATCTAGTCAACTTTGCTTATTTCTCGCTATTACCAATTCTTACAGAGAATAATATAGCTAAATTGTGAAATGGCATAATTTTATATATTTATAAGCCCTAAAAGGCTAAAATGTATTTAAGTGATAAAATCCAAAATGAAAGGAAGACGTTAACATTTTGCCTTTTGAAGTTATATGCTTATAATAGGAATTCCTAGATAATTTGAATATCAAATTTACCTTTACCCTTGGCCTTCAGGTGCAGAACCAGATGCGCAACAAGGAAGGTGAAAAGAAGCGAGCTTTTCTAACCTTGGAGGAGATGCGGCAGTTGCCTGATGATACAAATGTATACAAATCCATTGGTACAAGAGTCAGATTCTCATGTTTCTTTTGTCATGTGATGGTCTATTTTCCTGGATGAAATTGTGCGATGTAGTGCTAGTCATGGTGATTATAATTATGGATGCTATAATAATAACTATCCCGTAATTTGACAAATTGGTTTGCTTTCTGGATAAAATGCATGCTCTGTTTTTACAAACATTCTTTCTTCTGTTACACAGTTATTAGCACAATTGATTTACCTACTGCTCTGTGATTGACGTCTCATATGATGTCTCCATTTATCTTGTCTTGCAGGGAGAATGTGAGTTCTTCATGCCTACTTGAACATCAATCTAAACAGGGTACAGGAAATGCCTTAGTTATTGGTAGTTAGATGTTAATTTTACCTTCATGCGCAGGTTTGTATTAGAGACCAAGGCAACTTTAATGACTGAACAGGAGAATAAGATGAAGGATAGTGAAACTTCAATTACCTCTTTGCTGGTGCATGTCCTTCTTCCTTCCTGACAACACTGTAAAATATTCTCTTTTTTGACCTGACATCAGTGTGAAGTATTCTACTTTCCAAATTGTTCATGTCCCCTGTATCTGCTAATGCGTTTTCAGTTTTGGGGCATGCACATAAAGAATTTAAATGCACTTTAACCATTGTCAGCTACACCATTTAACAGTTAAAATGAGTTTAGTTCTATCATGTTGGGTGAAATTAATTGTTTTCTTTGGCTTTGGACAGAGCTCAAAAGAATACCTAGAGAAGCAGATTGCTGAGGTGGAAAATAATTTGAGGGAGCTGTTACAACATGATCCTAGTCTCGCACGTCAAATCATGTCTATGAATGTGTGATGTAAAAGTTTTGATTGTTAAAATCCAATGTTTGTGGCAGGTTTTCTTCTGCGTCTGAACAAATACTAAAAGTTAGGACGTGTTTTAGAGGCATTGATGTATGTTTGAAACGAAGTTACCTTAATTTTTAAGATTTTTACCGTGATATAAGTTTATAAAATCCTACATTATCTGCCTTTTCATGATGACAGTTTATATATACTTTTTGTCTGCTATCTCTTTCTAATGTGAGTATGGCCTTACCATACCCTTCTGTAGAAGTTTCCTGGTTGGTGATTGTAATTATAGCATTGGAGATTCTTTGCATTCATAAATACAATATAGCATGCAATCACCTCTTTGCAGGTGCATATCCTTCTTCCTTCCTGAGTACACTGTAAAATATTCTCTTTTTTGACCTGACATCAGTGTCAAGTAGTCTACTTCCCAAATTTTTTATGTACCGCTGATGCGTTTTCCCTTCAATGAACTGGGTTTTGTACGAGGGGCAGAGGATTGGAGCTTTAGCAAATGGTTGTCTGTTTCTGTAACTTCTGGACCAGCACAAAGACTGGGACCTGGCTCCTGACCTTGCAAGCAAATGTTCTATACATATTTTTGACAAGATGTATTTATATTTTCCAATACGACTTTTAGAAATAGATATTATATCAAGAAGGGAGTATTATTTTTTTCATAAATGCATAATACATTATTTAAAGATGTGATTATACCCTTGTCTGTGAGAGGTCTCCATCTTCAACAAGCTTTCCTTTTTTTATCCTTTTGATACCAAAAAAAAAAAATTGCCCTCACTAAAGCATTATTCATTTATCCAGCACGTTACCGGTAACAGCTTGTAATTGCCAGACCAGAAAATCCCAAAATTGCCCTCTCATAAATCTCGACAGCTCAGACTTCGGGTTTCTTTAATACGTAAACTGAGGCCTTTGTTCAATAGATTGATGATTGTATAAAAAAAAAAGATTGATGAGATTCTTTTTCCCCATTGCTGATGAGATTCAGATAGCAGGATTTAAGGAATCATTAAAGACATTTCAACATGCATATGCATTTTCCTCTCGTTTCTCAGTATTCTTATTGCATCATTATTTTTTATGCTATGAATATGAATAATATGCCAAGTTGCTGGATTTATCTCACCTTCTAGTAACTCATTCCTCAAAATGTTTGTGCAAAGATGAAGATAATAAATGGAGCAACAACAGTTAAGAAAAAATGGTTCAGTTGTTAACCTTAAAATGAGCAGTTGGTAATCTTAATTGGCTTATATTCTATTAGGTTGTTAATTCAAATTCCACTACCGATGTGATGACTTTGCTGGTGAGCAATCTGTAAGTATATCTGTAAGCGCTCTCTAAATCCGGAAATATGTCTGACATTATAAGCCCCTATTCAAGATATTAGTGAATGTTAAATTAAACACATCTCTTAGTGAATATTCCAACTATTTTGTTAATGATCTTGCAAGGGACTAACCCATTTGTCTTGACATGACACCATGACTGAAGACTGAAATTGTGTATCTGACGGCTTGATGAGGATGTTTAGTTATAAGCAAATGTACTATAGAAATACTGAGCATTGAATACGAATTCATAAACAATGTGATTTGATATCAGTGCTCACTGTTTGGAGAAAAGAATACAAACTTTCGTACAACTATTTGGAAGGGAAGAAACACCAAGTTGTCTCCTCTACTTATGAATTGTGATATGACAGGAAGAGTGAGAATCATCAATCAAGCTATCTTATTGTAAAGATTTGGAGTACAGAGACGGTCTGAAAGCAGAATTGAATTACAACAAGGAACATTATATAGACATTCATATGCTGGGAAGGTCACAATACGTTACACCAATTATACAGAGAAATTACATATATGCTTATGGGCCATTTGAAAAAAAGTATTATTATTATTACTACTATGGAGTACTATATTTTGAAGGCGCCACTCGTATTTTAGTTGCACGAAGTATGACTGTATGAGTGATATGCTACAGCTGGCGGGAAGGATCTGGAAACGGCTTCAACGGCGTGGCTCACCAAATTGAGGGATTTATGCATAGAGGACTCGTCGGCGGTATTCTCCAAGCGCCCATATCGGAAAGATGTTCCGGTACGACGAGTAGTTCAAGGTACAGTTCCTCATAAATACACCTGTGATCTCCTGTACATGTTCATATATCCACCAACGATGAAATCGAAAGCATATTTATTATATTATGTACCAAACTTACTGGAAAAAAAAAAGTTGCAGAGCATCAAATTGACGATAACATATGTTATTTTCAGTGAACCAGATAGGATCTTTTGTCAATGTCGAATTGATTATCGAATTACCTGCTGGGGGAAGTCTCCATCTTCCATTTGTGAATTGATCAACAACCTTATTCCACGGTGTATAGGCGTTGGATCTATGTCAGCCTGTTGTCACCACAACAATATAGCGAATTTGTGGTGATTATGGCACTTTAATGCATGCTTAATCAATGTCCCTAAAATAAATGAAAATAAAAATAGAATTATTAAGTAATTGAATAGTTTTTCATTTACAAACCTGCCCGGCATCTATGAGGGATAACAGAGCCCATGCAGTCTGAACTAAGTTTGCACGGTTGCCTTCAATATTCGTATATACCTGTTTTGCCAGGAAGGCATATGATTATATGGTCTCTTCTTGTTTTTTTTTTCGGTGAAGATTAAACGGTCTCTTCTGTGACTTCAACCATTCTCTCTTTTACTAATTAGCTTGTAACTTTATATAACAAACCACGTTATTCACAAATCATAAATAGTACATCGTATCATTAACTCTGCATACACAAAAGAACATATCTTGTTTGATATCTAATGATTGAACGACAGACATCATAGAATCAATTTTGAAGTATCAACGTTCAATGAAAAAACACATCTTGCCTTATTTTGACTGGACAGGTAGCTCTCTCCCCAACCACCAGTAGATAGCTGCTTCGACAACAAAAACCGACAGCCTTGCGCAATGCCTCACAGTTCTGGTAATTTCTTCCACAGGCTGTCAATCCCTCTACAGCAAACCAGGTACCATATGTGTAACATATTCCCCAACAACCGTACCTGTATAATTGATTATTTCTTAGGGTGCAAGTGAAATAAAAAGTATGTTCGGTTCCTTAATATCCAACTAAATTTTTTAGTGCTTGTTTGAGTTACTTTGGTAAACGGCAAATACATTGTATGGTAATCTATTTTCAAAGGATGTCAAAGGGATTAACATGCAACACGTACATTCTTGTTAGAATTAGTTTAGACCATGTATCAGTTGGAAACTTGGAATGATAAAAAAAAATATAGCTTATAGCTGTGCAGTAGATTGTTGTGCGACAATGGAGATAGACGTAAAGCATTAAAAATGAAATAGAATACCATGAACCATCAGGATTTTGTGTGTCTTCAATATATTGAATTGCTGTAGCAATGCTGTGATCTATTTCCGTTCTTCTATGCTTTGGGTACAATTTTCTAAAGAGAGCCAGGCCCTGTATTGCTGATCCTGTGCACTCGACATACCTGTTTCACAAAATGGCAGTGTAAGAATCAGATAAGTTGTAGTAAAAATTACATTAATTATTTAATTATAGTGTTTTTAACGGCATAAATCTTACTCCATCTCAATTAGAGTGTCTTCAAAGAACTCTGTTGGATTGAATTTCTGCAAAACAATGTAGTTTAGACTTGTTCCTCAATATTTTTCAGACTCAACTCTTTTTTCTTCTTACCTCTAACCACCGATAGGCTCTCTGAGGCTCCCAAGCTGGGAATCCGCCGTTGCTACTCTGTACACATGATCAACCATACATGGAATCAAACATTTTTAGGTTTCTATTACTGATTGGCTTGTTCTGCTTTAGAGAGAAAAATGAGACTCTAGTTAGAAAGGCTTACTTGTAGAGAGAGAATGACGTTAACGGCATCATAGAAATGTTCTGTTTCCATTTTCTCCCCAACTAGATCAGTGGGCATTTGTGAGAGCAAGAGTGCGGCCTGTAATGAGACGAAGAAAAATTATCCAATTAAAAGCCATAGTCACCTGAAAAAGTTTTACCAGTATAAAAATTTTCTTGCAAATTTACATATCTATACGAACCTTGAGTCCTTCTGCTGTGCAATCTGAAACTTGCCAACCATGGTCATGCATTGAGAATGTCCATGCCCCTTTGCTTGTGTGTCTGAACATGGCTTTGAAGTTACCTGAAGGATTGTCTCGCACCTTCAAATACATTCAAGTCTTTAGATTCATTTGAAAATAAAGAGAATTTAACTGGGTTAATTGCCACGGATCAAGTAACAAGCTGTAACCTGTGAAGCCTTCACAAAGTCATGTGCTTTACGAAGTGTAGGTCCATACTCTTCACTCAGATTACAAGAAAGGATTGCTTGTATAGCAAACGCTGCGTCCCACATTTGACTCCCAAAACTCTGAATGTACAAAATTATCAGTACATTTATGTTATTAGAGATTGTAATAAATTTATTGATGACTTTTATTTAGAGCTCTAAGGTTTAAATTTGTACTGTTTAACTCAAAATGCACATGAGCAAATTATAATATTTACCTGGATTTTCAAGCCGTCCTCGGCAAGCCAGAAATAATCAGGGATTCTTGCCAGATGAAGTCTGTATGCCTCTGAATTGGGGTCTTCCACCCAACGAGCTATCAAACATAATACCTGTCATGTCCATTCAGCAATGATATTACAGCCTGTTCATATAAACTAAAAGATATTGGTGAATTCCTGAGCAAGCCAATCGATATACATAATCTAGTAAACTTGTTAACAAGTATCAGTTTCACCCTTTTCTAGGCTGTGTAACATTATTTTACTTCTTGATCCTTGACATGATTTTTGTGCAATAAAAATTCTATCTCAGCCTTTACGGTGTGCGTCGATCTAGTTATGCGTATATATACAATATATAGACATACCTTTTCTACACTGCCAATGCAAAGGTATCTGCTGCTCTCATCCTCATAGCGAACATGATTGATTGCAGTTTCAATTGCCTTCTCCCTCAACTTGGAAAAAGGCCAGTGTGTCAAGATAGGTTCTGCTACGTGATGAAGAAATCCCCATAACATATCTTGAATAAGTGGGTGCGGGTAGAACAGATCCTCCTGAAACATCGGTTCTTGATCAATACCCTTCATGTTTGCTTTAACAATGGCTAGCAACTTCAATGGGAAAATATGTCTATATGCATATTAATGTAAAGATTAATCTAACCTTGGCTATTGTGTTTCGGGCTTTGTTCCAGTTGATTTGATCATAAGGTTGGTTGTACAATTCTTCTCTTAATGATTTGACTAAGCTAGTGATAGGACCCACAAACCTCTTGCCATATAAGTATGACATGGGCATGTAAACCAGGCGACAATAGCACAACATTTTGCCTGCAAACCATTAGGAAAAATGGGTCATGTACGTACAGAGATGCAAGCACTTGAATGGTTTCAAGTTCAAGGTGAAAAGCTAGGAATCAGTTAAAGCCAAGACTTGGATGAAATGGAATGCTCTCTGGAAGAAGCCAAAACTCTGGTGGAAGAGGGTTGCATCCTGACCATTCATATACTCCAAATACCTGTACCACATATAAATACCCTTGTTTTAGGTTTAGGGGTTTTAATTATGAGGAAGTACTTTTAAAATGTATTGAATAACATCCAGCACCCAGAAGTATTTTTTAGAAATTTTTTGTACATTCAACACTTTAAAATACTTTTCTAATAGCATTTAATATCCAAATTTAGGATACTCATTGCCACTAAAAATAATTTTTGATAGTGGGTGCTATTGAAAAATACTTTTAGATGGTAAATAAATTACGTACTAATTCAATATTGGGAGAATATTTCAGAGTATCGAGTATATCTTAACCCTTAAGATATTAGCATAAAACACTTGATATGTACAATTTCCTCTTGTTTTTAGTTAATAAGTAGTAAGTTAAGAAGGAAAGAAGAAGAATACCGTGACCCAGAACTTTCCCCAAGAAGGAATAGCGACTAAGCCACCATGGTCAAGGATCCATTGTCTGCCTCTGGCCATGGCGCTGTCTTCACCATCTTCAGGAGCCTGTCCCAGAATTCTCAGTGCTATGTAGCTCAGTGCTGTCCCAAACATGGTGCTGGGTCCCTCTATGTGGAATCCCCATCCTCCATCTTCGTTCTGTTCCATTCATTCATTCACTCACTCACTCATCTCAGTGGAAGCACAAGGAGGCTTTGCGCCCCAATTGTTATTAGTTACCATTACTTACCTGATGATTATACAAGTAGCGTATGATCTCCTTCTGATGTTCTGGTCCCAATGCCGCGTTAAGAGATCCTGTTATATACAAGGCCATCGCCTATAAAATTTTCATCGTGCATTAGCATTTCTATATTCATAAATATTAGTTACAAGTTCAAGCTCTTGTAACGTAACTCTGGTTGAAGATAGTGAGATAGATAGAAAAGGGTTGAGAATGGTTTTTTTAAATGTATAGAAAGAGAGAATTTTAATAAGGGTGAATTTAAAAAAATTATCAATTAAAGATCTATTTAATAATTTAACTCACTTTCTGGATGTATAAGAATTAGTTTCAACGAACTTGGAATAAAGATCAGAGTGTTAATTATCTACCCATTATCCCACACTCTTTTTTCTTCGTTGTCCTTGAAGAAATAAGTTATATTTTTTAATCATTTATTATCTTTAACTAACTTTTTATCTACACAACTTATTTGTAATGTTTTTTTAAAAAAAAAAGTGAAAAGTAATGAAGAAGGCAACCCAATAGACAATAGACATGGGAGCCAGCCCCATGAAAAGAATTTAGGTAATAGAAGGAGAGAAGAGAGTTAGTACCAAGGGTTGAAGGAAGAAGAGGGGGCCAGCAGATTCAGCAGGCCAGTGACCATCGTGTGCCTGAATGGTTGAATAGAAACTTATGGCCCTTCTCACCGTCCTTATTAATGCCTCCGCCGTTATCTCCTCCGCATCTCCCACCTTCACCGCCTCCGGAATCTCCACACTCCCATTCTCCTTTCTCAGCTGCACCATTTAATATCCATCACTTTATGTTTCATCCACATTTCACAGTCACTAAGATTCCTTCCAGCACTTTTTTTATTCTCACTGAGAATCACTCAGGAGGTCTTTAGAAAATATTGTCCAAAAATATTACAAGAGCAGCATATCATATTTTTAGATTTTTTTTAAGATTTAGATTTTAGGAATGATGACAAAAAAGAATCTCGGAATTGCAAAATTTTAAGGGAGAATTGGGAAAAAATATCCATTAACAAATTAATTGGAGAATAATATCTACATGATGTGGACGGTCAGTTACATTTATACAATGTGGAAGGCCAGTTGCATATCGTAAAAGGTAAATGCAACCGACTTCCGCATTATGCAAATAAAATGAACATTTCACATCCAGCATATTCCATTATTCAATTAATATGTTAATAGGGGATTCCCCAATTCTCCCAAATTTCAAATCGAATTTATTTTCTACTTTTGATAAGTAACTCAGAACTCATTTTTAGATTCCAAAATCAGGTAAATAATCGAAAATATATTATTTGAAATTTTGCAATTTCAGATTTTCTTATCATTCTTTAACTCAATTTCATGATTTCCAATAATGTGATGATTTTTTCTGTTTATTGAAATATGTATTTAATTTTCCCTTAATTTTATCCTATATTCACCTTATTTTCAACACTTGGATGAAATATTGTGTTTGAATTAGCTTTTTGAGAATAATAAAAAAAGTGATGAAAATGATTTTGAAGAGTATCTTACGAAAAAGTAGGGAAAAATACTTTCTAGAAAATCATGGTTTTCAACCCTAAACCATGATTTTGAGAGTTCAAAATTATTCTGAAGAATTTAAGAATGTTTGTGTGATTTATAAGAATTAAAAGCTATTGTAAATTCTGGTGGGGCTTTTAGCTACTTAATTTCGACCTCTCATTTTTTATGTGTAATAAAAAAATATTTTTACACTTACTTTTTTTAAAAGAAAAGGCGTTAGGTCAAATTTTCTCTTCGATTGCCTCCGCAAATAGACGAGGAAATTTCCGAAAACTTGCACCGATAGTTAACCCAACTCAGTAATTTTGCCTTTTGTTCTGTCCGTTATACACTGGCTATTTTTTGCGTCTTGTTCACTTCATTTGCTTCTCAAGACTTGGCCACACGATTTTGTACTCCTTGTTCATGATTTCGTGCACTTTAGGTTTTTTTTTTGTAAAGATGTACTTTCTTGGATTATCTGTAACTACCTTAATTAAATTAAAGAAAAAGTTACTGATTCATTAATATTCTCTCCTATGTGCAAGTCACTTGTAAGGAACAAAATTTGTCTCAAATATAATACAATTCTCTCATAGGGTAGTTGATAAATTTTTTAATTTTATCCCTATTTAATTTCTATTGAAAAGATAGAAAGAAAATAAAGATAGACCATGACAACCAGTTTTTGGTGGGCTGAACCCGTTTTCCCACCCACAGTGAATGGTCGAGCATGTGGAAGTAAAGTTCCTGTTGATTTAAAGGCACACACCTGTGTGTATGGCTAAAAACTCATTTGAAATTTTGTTTGAGAATAACTTTTATGGAGTTCGAGGTAAAACCTAGATTTTGGGGAATAAATTTTGGGAGAATAACTTTTATGGATTTCGAGGAAAAACCTAGGTTTTGAAAGGTAATTGTGTTTATGAAGTTATTGGCTTTTACGGAGATCGAAGCAAAAAGTAAGTAGAAAAGATGAAAGTGAACGAAAGAAAAAAAAAGATGAAAGTAAAAATTTATTATGAAAGAGTGTAATTTAATAAAAAAATAACTTTTTCAAAATTTAAGTTTTATTTAAATAAAATCTAGATCTTCAAACGGAAGTTAAAGCGGCCCTAAATAAATCTCTTTGTGGGCTCTCAATGTCAAATATAAGTAATTTCTTAGTATATGTAAGGCGAGGGAGGGAGGTCTTGTTATAGTGATGGGCCACTATAGTAAATATAAGGAGGTGAGAGGAGGGTCACAGTTCCTTGGCCGTTTGGATGAGTGGTGATTTAAGTTTTGCCTCCACCTGAATATATGTTCTTACAACGTACGACATCACGATGGGCTCATAAATGCAGTTTGGGGGAAGGGAGATTGAAGATGTATGTTACCTGGAGACGCATGAGAAGGTCAGCGCTTTGTTTCAGACGGAATCGGTTGAGCTTGAAATTATGGCGAAGTGCTTCAATGTGTTGGCGTTCCTCAGGAGTGCCTCCATTTGGATCGAATTCCCAGTGTTGCCTTCCCACGAACTTGTTCGCCGACACTAACTCCTTCCCCCCTTCTCCTATCTTCAGCCTCCACATCCTTCCTCCAGCTTCTGATATATATGTGTGTGTGTGTGTGATCGATCGATCTCTACTTCACTTCCTGCTTATATATATATAGTCACAAACACAAACATATCATCACTTACATGCATACATATATATATATATATCTATATATCTGTGTGCGAGGGGTGATGTGCTAGCAGTGGGCAATATAATCGTTAACTTGTACTGTGTTTGGAGGAAGGTGAAATATTGCAGAAAGGGAGAGGGAGGAGGCTGTCTATGATGAAGCAATGATGAAGATGTACGCTTCAAACGAAGCAAGTAATTAATGACTGTGTTTTGTTCGATCCTCGATGATCATCTTAAATAACCAGAAACAGAGGGAATTGAATTGATGCAAGGACCATGGAATTGAATTGTGGAGAGAACAAGAGAGAAATTAAATACACACACACAGAGAGCAGAGTCTGATACGAAACGATTGGCTTGCTGGCTCCGCTCAAAAGCAAGCTAGAGAGAGCTACTGATATATTAGGGAAGGAGATGATAAAATATACATGACAGAGAGAGAGAGAGAGAGAGAGAATCGTACAGAAATGAAAGTTGCTTCGAATGGAACGAGGGCTTGTGAGATAATCGAGATGTGTGGACTATATATAGATGCATACACCATTAGATACAGAGAGAGCGAGAGAGAGAGAGCTGAGAGGAGGAGGCTACTCTCGTAATTATAACTAGGCCATCCCACCTGGGTAAGAAAACTATAAAGCGAGAAAACCATGCATATTGTAAATCACATGGGGAGATCCTCTCTCTCTCTCTCGTCATAATCGCATCTTTATTTTAGATCAAACCATGATAATTTAGATTCTAAACTTTTTATCATGATTTTTTATAAATTTTGTTTGTATTACACTTATCAATTAGGTAGACCATATTCTAAGAGTTTAAATTTATTTATTTATGTTTATAATATAATTTTAAAAATAATACACTTGAATCATCTATTCTTTAATTTAAGGATGTCGATGAAATCCTGAGAATAAGGAAAAAAAAAGAGATAATATAAACTTTTGTAAATCAAATGTAACAAAAAAGTGGATCGTCTGAGAAGGGTTACTTTAATGATATTAATTTAATTTTGTCTTCATTAATTTTATAGCTTTTAATTAAAAAGCCCCCACTGCTTTTTTTGCCATTGATCACTCGGTTTCATTTGTCTCCATATCTTTTGCTTCCTCCTTTAAGTTACGCAAATAAATACACCTCTACCCTCTATCTTTAAATTCCCACATTTATTTTCCTTTACCCTTCTCTTCATTCACCATGGGCTTATTTGGAACAACGATTCTAAAAGGCAAACACACGTTTAACAGTGTTTTTCCACAAAACGAGATTATCTCCTACACATATTTACCTCGGCTTACGTAAAATAACTTTTATACCGCATTCCCAAACGGACAATATTTTTAGTAACATCTACTAGTTTGAAATATTTTTTTTGTGTATCAAATATTTTAAAGTATTTTTTTACTAGCATTCAAAATTCTAAACTTGAGATACTTGTTGCTATAGAAAAAAATATTTTAATTAAAGGCAAATTTGTACCACTGTTGATAAAATATTTTAGGATATTAAATACAACTTATTTTTAATATATATATATATATCCATCCATTAGTTGGTTATTAAGTTTCTCAACTTATTATTTACGATTGTACCAAAGTTCTTGTTAGGTTAGCTTCAAAACTCAATGCAACAACAGTAGTGTATGCATTTCTTGTAGAATGGAGTCTTACCTAACTCTTTCCTTAAATCTAGAACAATCTTTTTAATTAGGCCAATTAATTACCCATATAGTTTCAACGCAATATTAGAACAATTTTAATTTGAATTAAAAAAGGCTACTCTAAATCATGCAAATGCCAATAATGTTCCTCTTTTAGCAGTAAGGTCTCTCAATTTGAACTGTTTATTTTAATCCCAACTTAAAATGCTCATTTAGATTAGAATCCTATACTTAAAAATGTTGTTGTCAAACTATGTTAATTGCTAGAAACCTTCTTCGTACGTTTTCTTGTGCATTTTACAGAAATGTAATTTTTTTAAATATATATATGTAAGAAGAATAAGTGCACAGTGCTTCATTTATGCATTATAGTAGAATAATATTTTGATTTTTAAGTTTTTTATTGATTTAGGATTTTAATTATATTAACAAGATACAATAGTTATATATTTAATATTCATTTAGGCGCTAATTACTTTCTTTGAAAATTTTATCTATTATTATTTTAAATCTTCTGAAAAAAGGTAATTATGTATTAGATAATAAATATATAAAGCCGTTTTCGTCAAATACAATTAAAATTAAAACATCTTGAGGTTTTATTAGTAAGTACCGGGATCAGAGTCTTCATGGAAATTTCCTAATGTCATTTATTTTCAACAAATTAATAATTCCCCCGACAGTCATTTTCTACACGCGTTGGAATCATTCATTTCAACAAATTAATTATATACATTCTTATAATAGACTAAAATAAGATTTCTATGGCCAAACATTAAAATATCCTCATAAAATTCTCTCAAAATCTAAATTCCTGGAATAATTTATTTCAATAAAACGAATTAATACCACTTTCATCCGATGTTTAACATAAATCACTTTCAATTATTTTATTAGAATGAAAAGGAGTTAGTCAAATAATTAAAACTGTTTTAAAATTGCTTTGATTTTTATTTTAATTCCAATAAATACTTTAGATTTGAAAATACATACTCTCTCTCTCTCTATATATATATATATATATATTCTCTTATTAGAAAATGAGAGGACTTTTTAAAATAAAGCATTTAACACTCAAAAAAAATTATACAGGAGTACTAACTTACACTAATTTAGGAACTTTTCTTAAGGCGAAGGCTAATTTATTGGGTAGGCAACACATATTGAATAAAAAGTAAAAAATTGGTTCATTAAAACGGAAATTTACCATCAAATCCTAAATAGAGAAATTAATGAATAAAGATTCTAAATATTGATAAAATTACCATCAGGTCTCAACAGTAGCTGATTCAATTGTTATTATACAATTCCATGTATATACATTATATATAGGGAAATTTACTGTACAGTCCTACATAAGGGACTTATTTATCAAATGGTCCCAAGTTTTAAAATATTTATCAAATGGTCCCAGAGGTGTTGTCAATACAGCGCATGGTGTTATCAATGCAGCGCATGGTGTTGTCACGTGACAACCCTTGACAACACCATGAGCTAAATTAACAACACCTCTGGACCATTTGATAAATATTTTAAAACTTG